>JANHGN010020748.1:31866-55950 GCA_024605025.1 Megaceryle maxima | reverse complement strand
TTCACCTGACTGCCAGGACTTCTCAAATATTATTGAGAGTGGCTTGGCAACTACATCTGCCAGTTCACTCAGAACTCAGGGATGCCTCTCGTCGGGTCCCATAGACTTATGTATGTTGAGGTGCCTCAGGAGGTCACAAACCTGATTTTCACATACAATGGAGTGACTTCACCACCTTGATTCCTGCCTTGTGGTTTTTTGACTTGGGAGGTGTTGGGAGAAAGGTTGCTAGTGAAGACTGAGGAAAAAAATCATTGAGAACCTCAGCTTTCTCTTCATCTGTTGTCACTAGCTCCCTGTTCTTGTTCTTCACGGGGGGTATGTTTTCTTTCACCTTCCTTTTTTTTACTGATGTACCTGTAGAAGCTCTTCTTGTTATTTTTTGTGTCCCTTGTCAAGTTCAGCTCCAACCGTGCCTTGGTCTTCCTGACCTCATGACTACACAATTGGGCAGCATCTCTGTACTCTTCCCAGGATACCCATCCATGTTTACACTGCCTGTGTAGCTCGTTCTTACTTTTTAGCTTGACCAGCAGGTTGTGACTAAGACACGCTGGTCTCTTCCCTTTCATGCTTGATTTCTTACACTTAGGAGGCTCTTGTATTCTGTGAAAAGTGTCTTTAAAGATCTGCCAACTTTGATCTGCTTGCTTGTCCCTGAGGACCATTCCCCAGGTTGTTCTGTTAATTAACTCCTTGAAGAGCTGGAAGTTTGCCTTTCTGAAATTCAGGGTCCTGACTGTACTCCTTGACTCATTTGTGACCCTTAGTAATGCAAATTCCACCCAGGCTGCCTCCAATCTTGAGGTCCTTGACAAGCTTACCTGCATTAGTGACCAGTAGATCCAGTAATGCATTCCTTCGGGTCAGGCTGTCTATTTCTTGTCCCAGGAAGTTATCATCAAGGCACTCCAGGAACCTCCTGGACTGCCTACTGCTGGCTGTGTTACTTTTCCAGCAAATGTCAGGGTGATTGAAGTCCCCCAGCAGGACGAGAGCCTGTGAGTGTGATACCTCCTGTAGCTGGAGTAGGGGAATGCTTCATCAGTAGCCTCCCCTTGATCAGGAGGCCTATAGTAGACTCCGACCACAAGGATCCCCTTGTTACCTTGGTCTCTAATTCCTACCCATAAGCTTTCGACTTGCTCGTGGCTATTCTTTAGGGAAATCTCATCTCATTCAATCCATTTCTTAACTTAGAGGGCAACACCTCCACCTCTCCTTCCCCTCCTGTCCCTTCTGAATAGCTTGTAGCCATCGATAGCCACACTCCAGTCACAGGATTCGTTCCACCAGGTTTCAGTAATGGCCACTATGTTGTAGCCTTCCAGCAGCACAGTAGCTTCCAGCTCTTCCTGTTTGTTGCCCATGCTGCATGCATTTGTGTAGAGGCACTTCAGCTGGGCAGTTGGCTGTGTTCCCTTTCCAGAGAAACACCCATTAATTCACTTGAGGTGTTTCCCTGATGTTTCCCTGTTGGCTGTTACTATCACAGGAGCCCCTGGCTCATCTCTGTGAGATTTTGGCTGTGCTGCTGCGTCCCCAGCATACTGCAGGGGAATGGGCTGAAGTTCCTTAGTAGCCCCCCATCCCTCCAACCCTGGTGTGTCATCCCTCATCTTATGACACGAAGGCCTGATGGTATCATTATCCCCCTCCTCCTTCACATCTACTTGATCATTCCCATGTTCTACTGTGGGTCCAAGCTCATTGATAGCTCTTGCATCTTCCCCATCACATGGCTCATTGTCTCCTACTTCCCCTGAAATAGCAGTGGAGCTGGCACACTGCCCCACAAACATCCCAGGCTTGTTTCCAGTGAGCCTGTTTTTTCCCCTTTCCCCCTTTGAATCTAGTTTAAAGCTCAGTCAATGAGCCCAGACAATTCTTATGATAAAATCCTTCTCCCCCTTCGAGAGAGATGCACCCCATCTGCCACCAGCAGGTCTGGCCTCATGTAAATTGACCCATGGTCAAAAAACCTGAAGTCCTGTTGGGACTTACAATGGCACCTGCTGGAACTATAACGGGAAAGATCCTGCCTTCGCTCCTGCAGTAAAGAGACAGGCCCGCTCCTGATTCAGTGAGGCTTCTTTTTTTTCTCTCTGAGGTGAGGAGGGAATGAGGAGAGTAAAAGGCAGTTTGCTGCATCATGTGGCATGTGTGGCCTAACTATTGAAAACCAGAATTGCCAGCACCTCCTTTTGTAACTGCTTAGAACTGCAGAGGCAAATAACCCCAACTATTGCTTCTAATACCTGACAGATCACAGACCTACCCAAATCTGCACATGGTTCAAAGTAATCTTATAGGCACATATTGGCAGGAAAGGCATTATGAAATATTTCCTTTTATGCTTTGTCAACAAAAATGTCTGTATACTTGTATATATAGTTATGGTGCTGACTGATAAACAGCATGCATTGTTTCAAAGTGAAGGTTTTCAGGGTATATAACAAAATCTAAATCTCTTCTTTGAGAGCCTGTATTGATAAGCCACTTAGTGCTGGAAAAAATATGGAGTGATAGTCCACTTACAGGTGATAGTAAGGAGATTATAATGTTTTGGAATTTATAGAACCTACCAAATTCCCACCCCACAACCTTGTAGATCATATGTATTTAACTTGGCTTACTTAAATGGAATTACACAGGGCAACAATTTGGTACATTCTTTCTTTACTTTCTTTTAAAAGCCTGGGATGCTCACAAGATTTTTTTTTTTTTTTCTTCTTTCTAAGTGAGAAAAAGTTTTACTCTTGTGGATTTTGAAGGCTTTTTATGAGATTGATGATATAGGAGAAAAGATTATTGTTATAAAGCCAGAATCCCTTGTGTTGCTCTGGTTTTGATTAGTCTGTGTGCTTTGAGACAGACTTCATGGTGAGTGACTTGTTTAAATGCTATTTAGTTTTTAATATTTCATTTGTTGCCTTTAGAGAAAGTGAGATGTCCATAGGAACTACCATTAACATCCTTTACTGTGTTCCCAAAGGTTGCTTTCTATAAGAGACGTTATTGATTGTGACTCTTTGAAGGAGAATTGGCCAAAAATAATCCTTCTTGGTAGGATTTCTTCTTGGGATAGGACCTGAGAGGGGGCAGTTTAACAAAAATAGCAAACACGGTTACAAACAAAACAGAATTTATTTCAATATCATGAAGGAATTTCATGGACTTTGCTGGTTCTAATAATACATCACCTTGCTGTGCTAAGTCTGCTTCCCACTGCAGGGCAGTAGAGGAAAAGCTGTTTTTTTCATACCAGGAACCATTCACATCAGCAAACAGACAATATTACTTTCCTTAAGAATTGAATTAGTGTTTTAGTGGGTTAATGAAGGAAAGAGTGAAATTTGAGTTCTGTATCTAAGGATAAGGTCCACTTCCATGAATCACAAACTGTGGTAGATGGGCAGAATTTGCCTATGAAGCAGAGGCACAACATTCAGAGCATTACATTCATTTTCATATGTCACTGCATCTACACTGGAGATTGTCTTCAGGGATCTGTTCGATGTAGACAGAGTTCTTCCTTCAAAAAAAACCACACTAAAAATAGTGGCAAGTATGAGAGGGTTTTTTTCCTTCGAAGGACACAGAGGACTGACAGAATGGTGAACAAACCCAAATCCCTTGAGGAAAAAGGAGACAGAGCTTCCTAATTTCTTAACATGATGCACACCTCTGAAACAGCAAAATCAGGAGACACTGCGGAATTAAAACTCTGACCTCTGGGTCCAAGAGGCAGCTGGCCCTAAGGTAGGTTAGCACCATTACAATGATTTCCCTAGGCTTATAAATACTACCTCAGATCTTATCCTCTCTCAGTCTACTCTTTTCAAATATCTGCAATAGATAGTACAGGAAAAGCGCCGCAAGTCACAAGCTATTTTAAGCCCTTTGTGACACCCACAGTGAGGAAGACAGGAGGAAACCCAAGCAAATGTGGAGGAGTGGTTTCCTCAAGTTCAGTTTATGTAGCTTCCGTGAGAATGAAACACTGTTGAGAAGAACAGACAACTCAGAATATCATTCCGGGCCCTGGACAGGGTTTGGTCTCTGAGTTTGACTCCACAGTCCTGTATATAGGTGAACTGTGCTGCAGGAACCACTGTTTTCTCAGAGCAGATCACAAAAAGGTGGTAATAATAGTGGTGAGTCATTGATTATAGGCTTTGAACTTCAGAGTTTGCAAGGATTATCCTCCCACTGCAAAAGACTCTGAGTGAAAGAGCTGTGCCCTGTGGGTTCCTTACATTGTCCTCCCCATGCAAGGATCAGTTTCTAGGAGTCCCCTGAGTGGTACGAATCCAGAGAGCTTGAGAGATAAGATGTGTGGCATCTTCTTCATAAGCCAGTATTTATTACTAGGACTGTACACCATTAACTTAGTTATTGCAGTCCCACCTATTGCAGGCTCAGCTAAAGCAGGATTTTTAATTAAAAAATATTTTTCTGGTCATATGTGTTTGTAGGTAAGTAACCATCCAGTGAGCATCGCTGAGTAGTTACCATAAAAAAATGAGTCATTCCCACAGATCTAGTAAGTGCAGAGATTCCCAAACCCTGTCCTGCAGACAGGTTTTTTAAGGTTAATGTTTGCCTCTCATTTGCATTGAGTTTTGTTAATGTTTACTGTTCCTTTGCATCTGAGCACAACGGGGGGAAGCAGATGTTGTGCATGTATACAAGATCTTTTTATTCCAGGCACACCAAAGAAAAAAAAATCATTAATGTTAAAAAGGACAACTCACTTTTAGCAAAGTCTTCAGCATGCCATCATGTCTCTGTTCTTACTTAGGAAGTACTTGCTTCACCTGCCCTCACATAATCCACTTTTAAGTTGTTTCATGAAATCTTGGATCTTATTTCTTTCTGATTCTTTGCTATTTCCCCCACTCATTCCTTCAGTAACTCACAGTGCTTTTCCTACAAGGTCAGTTTGTTTATTTTGGATAAATAACATTCAGCTATTCTGTTCCCAAAGTTCTGTCCCATTTAATTTTTCTTCTCCCCATGATAACTTCCTTCTTTTCAGCTTTAAATTCCTCCCTGAATCTTGTGAAAAAAGTCCATTGCAAAGAGAAAAAGGAACAGTTTGTTCACCAGATCTGGGCTGGGGTGGGCAGGATGTAAGGGGTTTAAACTGTAGCAGCAGAGGCTTCCTCCCAGCCTCACAATAAGAGGTCAGAACAGCAAGCATTACTGCTTGGGAGGGAGGTCTTAAAGAGAATAAACAAATGTGTCAGAAATGTTTGTCATTTTCCCTTCCAGTCCAGGTATAGATAGATCTCTTGTGGTCTTTTCGTCATCCCTATTTTCTGTAAATCCATACTTAATCCAGAAATTCTTCTCAACTTCTTCTCATCTGCTGTTAGTTCTTTTTTCCTAGCTTTTCCCCAATACCTTGTTGACTGTTCAGTGTATGTTTGTGGCATAGTGACTGTACCTATATAGTTATATGGATTTATTATTAGAAATCCTTGTACAGCACTAGTACTTTGATACAAAGCAAATATTTGGGTTTGTACTTTGGGGCCAGAAATGTTTCAAATTATTTTCTCACCCCGAGGCCAATTAAGTTTTGTGCTTTGATTTAAGCATTCATTTTGATCTGTATTTAAGCCACCACAGAGTAAAGTATCACACAAATACGGCTCTCAAAAATGCTCATTGTGCATCCACCTTCTGGCTTCTATTTTATCACAAGTGATGAAGGATTGAAATTTAGTAACAGATGAGCTGTAGAGCTGGCCCAGAGAGTTAGCACTGTCACCTGGGCTCTGAGTGTCTGGTAAAGGACTTGCTCAGCATGTTTGTTTCTCTAGGGTGTGGAAAGGTTACTTCACTGTATAGAAATCAAGAAGCAGCATAGATAAGCACCATAGGGAGCCTCCTTCAGACCTTCACAGCCAAGAGAAACTGCTATAAAGAGAAGCAGAATCACAGAAATGCAGAATGGTAGGGGTTGGAAGGGACCTCTGGAGATCATCTAGTCCAACCCCTCTGCTAAAGCAAGTTCACCTAGAGCAGGTTGCACAGGAATGTGTCCAGGAGGGTTTTGAAGATCTCCAGAGAAGGAGACTCCACAACTTCTCTGGGCAGCCTGTTCAAGTGCTCCAACAACCTGACAGTAAAGAAGCTTTTCCTTATGTTTAGGTTGTGGGTGGAACTGTGTTCCAGTTTGTGCCCATTGCCCCTTGTCCTATCACTGGGCACCACTGAAAAGAGACTGGCCCCATCCTCTTGACACCCACCCTTCAGATGTTTATAAACATTGACAAGATCCCTTCTCAGTCTTCTCCAGACTAAACAGCCCCAAGCCTTTCCTTGTAAGAGAGATGTTCCAGTCCCCTAATCATCTTTGTAGTCCTCCGTTGAATTCTCTCCAGTAGTTCTTTGTCTCTCTTGAACTGGGGAGACCAGAACTGGACACATTACTCCAGATGTGGTCTCACTAGGGCAGAATAGAGGCAGAGGACAACCTTCCACAACCTGCTGGACGCACTCTTCTAAATGCACCCTAGGATACCATTGGCCTTCTCGGCTACAAGGGCACATTGCTGTCTCATGGTTAACTTGTTATCAGCCAGGACTCCCAGGTCCTTCTCCATTGAGTTGCTTTCCAGCAGATCAACCCCTAACCTGTACTGGTGCATGGTGGTATTCCTCCTCAGGTGTAGGACTCTACACTTACCCTTGTTGAACCTCATTAAGTTCCCCTCTGCTCAACTCTCCAGCCTGTCCAAGTCTGGCTGAATGACAGCACAGCCTTCTGGTGTGTCATCTATGCCTCCCAGTTTTGCATCATCATCAAACCTGCTAAGGGTACACCCTGTCCCTCCTTCTGGGTCACTGGAGAGTATGTTGAACAAGATTGGACCCAGTACTGACCTCTGAGGAGCTCCACTAGCTACAGGCCTCCAACTAGACTCTATGCTGCTGATCACAACACTCTGAGGCCTGTCATCCATCCAGTTCTCAATACACCTCACTGTCCATTAATATAACCCACACTTCCTAAACCTGTCTATGAGGATGTTATGAGAGACAGTGTCAAACGCCTCGCTGAAGGCAAGACTGGCAACATGTACTGCTCTCCCCTCATTTACCGAGCCAGTCACACCACCATCCTTTTGGATGGTATTTTTTCCCTTTCAGAAAAATAAGTTTTTTCCAGCCAAATGGATCCCATCAAACAGTAGCATGTTTGGCCATTCCACTGAGTCCTCCTGCAGACCTGAAAAGTGAGCAGATTGGTTTCTCTTACACAGTGCAACTGCCTTTCTGAGGATCTCTGGAGCAATGAATATGGGCTACAGCCTGTGAGATGCTCTGCTGTTTATTGACCTTAAAGACAACTCATTGACTTCAGCTGTGATGTCAAGTGAGTGTTGTATTTTCAAAACCCTTTGCAAATGTACCTCTGCATTCCTAAGACGGTAGCCTTCTCTCATGGTTATAATAATACTCGTGTCACAGCTGAAGTGGTTCATAGGTCAGCTATCACCAGCAACTGTGTGACTGAGTCTCTTCCTCTATCACAACGTGGGCATTTGTAAAATGGATGATATTTAGTTACATCAGAGAACGGTTTTATGGGACTGATAAAATGTCTGCAAGTTGAGCAGAATCTTTAAAAAGAAGGATTGCTCTTCTCTTGATTAAGCTGTGTATCAACAATTATTCCAGTTCTTTACACAGAAAAAGCTATCACTTCTGTACCATGGTTGTCAAAGCTTCAGTGTAAAGGCAAGGCTGGAAGATTTTATCTCTCCTTCCATGGCGAATGGAGTAATACAAACATTACTATATACCTGGCATTCAGTCTAGCCACAGTCAGATTGCCATCTAATTTTGAAAAAAGTAGATTTAGTTTTGTGAGATGGAGTGCTCTCTGGCAGATACTATATTCCCCGTCTGTTATTGACTGCTTGCTCACAAACTGCACTTCAGTCATCATGCGCAACTAGGTTTTTACATAAGTGATAAGGCGAAAATCAGAGGAGGAAAGGGTTCCTTCATTGGAAGGACATTGCTCAAAAGTGACAAAATCTTTCTCTTCCCTTCCCCTGAAATTACTGATGTAACTTCTTTTTCTTTAAATTAGTATTTGACTGGATGAGGTCATTCTTTGCCCTCATGAGAGCTGAGAAGTGGCACACAAGTAACTACGTGCGTTGTGAGGGTGAATTTTCACCTTTATTGTCAGATCTGTAAAAAATACCATTGTAGACATAATTATATGTAAATAATAAGTGGCATAGCTGTTCCTTGTCCCCTGAGGGAACATCTTTACCAGAACAAACCACATCTGAATACCAACAGAAACAGATCTCCACTGAGGAGAATATACTGATTTGCAGGTCTCTCATATTAACTGGGGGAAACTGGGAAGCAAGGGGAAACACTGTACAGTGGTGAAGCCTTTTGCTGAGATTAAGCATTAGACTGAGTAATATTGCTGTTGTATCCCTTTTAAACCCACGTAACTGGTGAATCACAACTGTTCTTATACCACTTGAAAGTAAGCATAGATGAACCCTTAAATTGTTTTTAAAACAGTTCATAATAATATATTTTTAAATCAAAGTGATTGCTGCCTCAAATTAAATGGATACCAGCCATTTTTTAATTGGATTTTAAAGTGCTTGTACAGGATAGAAAAGCAAATGTTTGAGTTTTTTTAGATCACCGATGAAGATTTGTTTGGGAACCACAGTAAGACATGATGCTTTTGAAAAACAGACAAATAACAGACATAAGTTGTAGCACCAACCATCCAAAGCATTCAGGCTAAGTACTCAAGTGACTGGGTAAGCTGAGAAGCTATTTCTGAACATATACACCACCTGTAGATGTGTTGCTGTCTGTGTGGATTTGGAGACTGTTGACATAATAAAAATAAAACACTGTTCTTTGGAGTCAGATCACCACGAACTAAAGAAAATGGGAAGACACACATTATAACACCTTACTTTACCAGTACCAGTTTTCAGTCTTTATATATATGCTTCATGAACTGTCACTTTGCAGTTTTCTCTATCTGTTTGTGCTTGTAGCCATACTTTTCTTCTGTGCTGTATGGTTCAGCTTCTATTCTTGATGTCCTGCAGCAATTCTAATGTGTGCAGGTACCACAATTCAGAATTTACATGTGCTGCCTGTGAAACTTTGGGATCACAGGGTCTGTCCTATACTGAAAGAT
Organism: Megaceryle maxima; assembly: GCA_024605025.1. Taxonomy (NCBI): domain Eukaryota; kingdom Metazoa; phylum Chordata; class Aves; order Coraciiformes; family Cerylidae; genus Megaceryle; species Megaceryle maxima. The sequence continues at coordinate 46,739 of JANHGN010020748.1, read as the reverse complement.
GAATTTGGAAGGTAACTGGCCAACAGATTAATTGCTGAACGGCATTCAAAAGCTGTTTCACACCACTTTACATGAATGTTAAAATAGTCAAGTACCAATTGCTGTGGGTTTTGTTAGCCTCGGTCATTTATTTTAGTGCAACTCAGAGGCATTACCCAGTCTTCTAATGCTGATATGTATGTTTTGAATGTAAAGACGTCACTGCAGTCTCAGATACCAGCAAATATTACATTTATAGCATGTGTCACAGAAAAGTTTCCTTTCTTCTGTACAATTATTTGAAGGCTGTAAGACAGTTCCAACACCCACAGAAAATTGATTTAAATCAAGATTTAAATCAGCAAGGAGGAAATCTTTGTTTAAATAATACATTTAATCTCTTTTTGCAGTTGTAAGTTATGCTAGGTTTTTTTTTTTTAAAGAGTTAGCTTTCATGAGTTGGTAACCAATAGAACACCTTGATTTATAACAAGAGATAGTACTCAGTGACGTCTTTCTTCTTGTTAACGAAAATTATTTATCTATGCACATTTATTTTCATGATAATTTAAGATTCACTTTATCAGATTCTTAATTTTGTAATATTTTTAAATTGGAAAATGAAGGATAGTTCGTTTATTATTTGAATCTATATTTGAATAAAAACTAGAATTCAATCACAATTTCCCCAAATAGCCCAATATTCTCTTTGTTATTTAAATAAACTACCTTAAGTGATATCTCATAAGAAAATTTTTAAAAACCAAACCACAAACAGATGTGCTTTTCTAATTTTAAAAGTAACTATCTTGTTTGTTACTATCAATAATTAAGTTTTCAGTCACTGAAGTCATAGCCAAGAAATTGCAGAACCTATTGCACCCATTTTTTGTCATAGATTAGAGAAGGAAAACCAAGTCATCCCCTTTTTGTCATCCCCTTTTTTTTTCAACTTCTCTATGTTTTCTGAACTTGAAATGAACTTGTTGAATAAAACAGAGTAAAATTAAATTATTAAGTATTCTGTATGTGCAAAGAGGCTACTGCTTCCAAATCTCTTTTTCTACTTCAGCAAATGCTTGTCCCAGGGAACCCACCTAGTTCACCTGACTAGAACTTCAGCAATAACAGTATGTTGCTAATGTTATTTTAATAAATGATATCATTTTAGTCCTTTATATGAATTGTTTTAATTTCACATTTAATTTAAATACTTTTTTTTTTAACTGTTTATTTCATGTAATGTTGCTTAGTTTTGTTGCGGGTTGACCCTGGCTGGATGCTGCCAGGTGCCCACCAAAGCCAGTGCATCACTCCCCTCCTTAGCTGGACAGGGGAGAGAAAATATAACAAAAGGCTCATGTGTCACAATTAGGACAGGGAGACATCATTCAGCAATTACCATCACAGGCAAAACAGACTTGGGGAAATTAGCTTAATTTATTACCAATCAAATCAGAGTAGCGTAATGAGAAAGAAAAACTAAATCTTTAAACACCTTCTCCCCACCACTCCCTTCTTCCTGGGCTCAGCTTTACTCCTGAATCCTCTACCTCCTCCACCTCAGGGGCACAGGGTATTGTGGTCAGATCATCACACGTTGCCTCTGCACCACCATGGAGTCCTTCCACAGACTACATTTCTTCACAAACTGCTCCAGTCTGGGTCCTTTCCATGGGCTGCAGTGCTTCAGGAACAGACTGCTCCAGCATGGTTCCCCCACAGAGTCACAGCAAACCTGCTCCAGCATGGGCTCCTCTCTCCATAGGGTGACAGGTCCTGCCAGAAGCCAGCTCCAGTGCTGGCTTCCCACAGGGTCACATCCTTCTTTGAGCATATCCAGCTGCTCTGGGGTCCTCCACAGGCTGCAGGTGGATCTCTGTTCCACCATTAGCCTCCGTGTTTTGCAGGAAGACAGCCTTCCTCACCATGGTCTTCACCATGGGCTGCAGGGGAATCTCCACTCTGGCACCTGGATCACCTCCCCCTCCTTCTTCAATGACCTGGGTGTCAGCAGAGGTGTTTCTCCCTCCTTTCCCAGCTGCAATTGCACTATTTTTGTCGAGTCCCATCCCCCCCGCCCCCTTTAAAAATGTTATCACAGGGAACTACCACCATTGGTGATGGGCTTAGCCTTGGTCAGTGGTGGGTCCATCTTGGAGCTGTCTGACATTAGCTCTATCAGACATGGGGGAAGCTTCTAGTAGTCTCCCCTCTGCCAAAACCTTGCCACACAGATCCAATAGAAGTTTTAAAGTGATTGTATTTTTTTGTCTACTATGTCAACTACCAACATGGGTAGAAAAGGCAATGGCTTGTGTTCTGTACAGCCCCACTAATTTAAACCAAATTATGCAGGTTGTGAATTGACACAAAGTTTGTGCTCTCAAAAACAGCAAACAACATTAAAATGACCTGGAAACCTCATTCTCCGAGTGGAGGGTTTTTTGAGCTCCAGCACTTACAGGGGAAAGGAACACACAGCTGCTCTGACAGATTTTTTACCTAAGGATTTTGCTGTTCCAGGGTGGTGTCCCAGGAAGAGGATGGTGCTTAAAGGCAAGGGCAGAAACTGCTCTGCTCTGAATGAACACTATGTGCAGCAGGTTACCATGTGACCCATAGCGTGCCCTATAGGAGCATAGTATTACCTAGTGTGGCAATATTCTGTATCATGCAGCAGGGAAGATGTTATGTATCTTCTACTACCATTGCTGCTGCATTCAGCTTTGGATCAGGAAGATGTCCCCATTTCCTCAATCTCTCTGAGATTTCAAATGTGTGACACATGCACAGCATGTCCAAAAAGGAGAAACAAGAACTAAATTGGAAGTCACTCACCTGTAAATCTTGTTACATTTTGATGTGGTGAGCTCTGTGGTCCTTGCCCATCTCTTAGAGCACTGACCATCATACTCCTTGTGGCTCATAAGCTTCTCTTTAAAAACAGAAGAATTTACTTCATTGTTGTCTGTGCATTTTGGACAGACAAGCACTTTTTCAGCAAAGATCTAGAGAAATATTTCTTGATTGGCAGCTGCAGCACATGAACACAACTGAGTACCATGTGTCCCTCGTATCTCCTGTTCTGGACAGGAATTCCCTGGCCTGAGAAATATCTGCCTCCAACAGGTGCAGCATCTAGCATCATCCCTGCTCAAGATCTTTTTTCCTCTGTATGACAGCATAAAGAAGGGCATGGAGGTCATAGCAGCAAATAGCACTTAAGGCATAGGGCATTTCCCAGGGAATTAATGGCTGACTGGGGTTAATGGCCCTCTATTTTGCTTTGGGCCATCAACTCTCCCAGCTACTCATTAATCCCTCGGAAATGCCCTGTGACTCAGTTGTTATTGCTTAAGCGATTAGTATGAATCAACAATATTCTGCATCTGCTTTAGGTATTTAAGACAAGAATGGAAGGTAATAAATGTGCTTTTATTATTAAAATCTGCTGTATTTGCATCCAGAAACCTTTAGTTCTCCCTCTTAACATTGATCAAAAAAAGGATTCCTCATCAGTAAAGTGATGTCAGAGGCTAGCGGGATGCAGACAAAATGTCTCACCTCTTCACTCCGAGGTCTTTTTGCTTTAGCTTTTCCACTTCCAGCAACCTATTTGTAGGTAGTTTTATACTTTCACCTGAGTGGATTTTAGAACATGGACAGTTCTTCATGTTAACTAGTAGGAAGTCACTTACCAGGTAGCTGAGTATTATGTTCTAGAGAGGAGCTGCTGAGCAAGAATCCCACTTACACCATCTGTCTGCTTTGCTATTTGATGGACACAGTAGTATCTACAATATTAGAAAAAAACTTCTTTGATACAAAGTCAGAAGGAAGATGAGGAGTGATGTGCCTCTCTGAACAAGTGTCTTTGCTGCAAGAAAGGAAATGATCTGAATAGATATAATCAAGACTTTGAGTTGTTTGCAGAGCAGGTAATGTATAGGTAGAAGAAAAGGGCATGATACATCTTCATTGGGAAAAACACTTTCTGTTTTGGCTCTTCACTTGTCATTTATTTATCACAATTTTGAGCTGTGCATTGCAGGTAATAGACAAAACACACCCTGAGCTCCTCCATAAAATGCAGTCCCTTCTGCCTGAGGTAAGCTGAATTTAAAACCTTTTATGTGCATATTCTAATTTTGGCATACACAGATTCTGCATATAACTTAGCGTGATATGAAATTCCATAACGTTGCTATGGAAGAGCTCTGATTTTATACTAGCCACACACACTGCAAAAATAAAATAAAAATTAAAAAATAAATAAATAAACCCCCATAACTCTTATTTATATAGGATATAGGTTCTAGCTGGATCTGTACCCATCCTTGGGTGAATGGGTCCAAGTAAGTTCTGTGGGTTTTCACAGAGACTGCTTATTTCATTGTAGGTGTGGTGTCTGCAGGCACCCCCCTTGTCCCTGAGCTGAATAGCAGTACACCTCAAAGAAACAAAACAGCGAAGCTGACTCACTTCCAGACCAGAGATTGACTGGCTTGATCTGAATGCATGTCAAAAATAATTCAGAGCAGAGTAGTTATGCACAGATGGGTACTGGAAAAAGTGTTCACAGACGTGCTCTGAACCATCTCCAAAGTCCCATGCTGGGGTAGAAGACTGAGTGATGAAGATACCTGCCAAGTAAGAGCGAAAAGCAGGTCTACCTTCTTTTGAAAAGAATTTGGAAAATCTGTTCTTCCTTGCTCCCAGCACACTGGGAATGGTTGCCTGGTGTTGTCTCCAGGACAATTGCTTGCCTGTCTGAGCAGACAATCCCCAGATCAAATGATTATTTTTTTTCCAGTTTATAGGCTGATCTAGAAAACCAGCATGGCTCACCGTCTCTTTTGGCAGAGGTTTCAAGCCAGGCTCCGTCAGCCTGGGTCTGGCTCAGTGGTGAGTACTGTATATTGCAGATAGATCGTAAGACAAAATGTTCCCTGTCCAGTGCCTTGTGCTGCTGCTATAGGGAGATTACAGGCCATCAGGCCTCAGGAATGCTGTTCTTCAGGAGCTACCTGCACATTATTACCTGCATCATGTTTGAATCTCCCACCTCCACCAGCCCAATGCATTTAGAAAGACTCTCATTGGTTTCAAAAGCATCATATAATTTCCCTGATACTGTCACAGCCTATGGCAGATGAGGAAACTGGGAAAGGAGGCTGGTGAAGCCAGGGAAGTTACATGTGCAGAAAGGAAGCTGAATTCTCATGAAAGAGATAGTGGGCATATAGAATTATAGAATCATAGAATTTTCAGGGTTGGAAGGGACCTTAAAGATCGTCTAGTTCCAACACCCCTGCCATGGGCACCTCCCACTAGAGCAGGTTGCTCAGAGCCCCATCCAGCCTGGCCCTAAAAACTTCCAGGGCTGGGGCTTCCACCACCTCTCTGGGCAACCTGTTCCACTGTCTCACCAACCTCATGGTGAAGAACTTCTTCCTAATGTCTAATCTGAATCTACCCACCTCTAGTTTTAATCCATTCCCTCTACTCCTATCACTGCCCGACAGCCTAAAAAGTCCCTCCCCAGCTTTCTTGTAGGCCCCCTTCAGATACTGGAAGGCCACAATAAGGTCTCCTCGGAGCCTTCTCTTCCCCAGACTGGACAGCCCCAACTCTCTCAGTCTGTCCTCATAGGAGATGTGCTCCAGCCCGCTAATCATCCTTGTGGCCCTTCTCTGGACACATTCCAGCACATCCATGTCCTTCTTGTACTAGGGGCTCCAGAACTGGACACAGTGTTCCAGGTGAGGTCTCACAAGAGTGGAGTAGAGGGGGAAAATCACCGCCCTCGACCTGCTGGCCACGCTTCTCTGGAATTCTCTTATGAGAATTTGTCTCAGATAACAGCATCATTGATGTAAGTCCGTGGTCCCCCAAACTGAGGTAGACAGACTACAGCTGTTCATGAGACCATGCACAACCACATCCCTATTACCACATTTTTACATAGAGTGTTCACAAAAAACAAGGTCTGGTGGACTCTGAGAAAATCAGAAATTTGGTACTGGTGTGTAATCAAGCGCAGGGATATGCTATCCATCACCCTGTTGGGACTGCAGTAGTACATTGTTTAAAATTTTAATACCACACTTTCTCAGTGGGTCCATATGAAGAGGAGATCATCTTGTTGTAAAGAAAAACTTTTCATTTTAAAAACAAAACGTAAACCAGCCAGCACTAATATCCCCAGTGGTTTTCACATGCTCGATGGTGGACTCACATCGAGTTTTGTGCACTTAGCTGTTGTGCTGAAAACAGGAGCAATGATCCTCTGAAGAACTTCCTTATGGTATCATGTTGGATATCATGTAGGTTCAATGGCAAAACCCCATAAAAGAGAAATGGTTTCTTTTTCTGTTTTTCACTGTGTTTTAGTAACTGTCTAAGAAGTAACAACTCCTCTTTACCTTTTTCTTTTGAGGTTTGCACCTCTTGCTCTATTACTGTCACCTTCCACTTGTAAATGCACAAGGGTCTTACAAATATATGTAGTTTGGGAAAGGAAGAATATTCTTTGCATGCTACCCTAATAAGCCTAGGTGAGCTGCTTGCTCTGCCTATACCACAGGAGAGTCCTTAGGGTCAAATATATGTCTGTGTTACAGGCCGGAACTTGACCTCAAATAGGCAAGGAGCTGGAGCTCTTGAGAGCCAGCAAAGTAACAGCTCCAAGTTGTTTCCTCAGCCCCTGTCTCTTGCAAGGCAGCACTGATGCCTTGGATTTTGGGAACCTAGGATGTAAGGGAAGAAGCTGAGATCTGTAGCTGGATCTTGCTAGGCCTTTTGCAAGCCTTCCTAATGGCTCTTTTGGTCAGACAACAGTAAACAATGGTTCTCCTGCTTTCAAAACCATCATTTTTTCACAAGTAGAGCAGTACTGTTTTCCCAAGACTACTGCTCTGGGTAGGGACATCTTCTTGCTCCAGAACTTCTGTCCATGTGTAGAGGATCTCATGATGGCATATGCAGTATGGAGTAAATATCAAATTTACAGCCTTCCTGCCAGCATAGTGGGCTCTTCCAGCCCACCTTATATTTTTCTGCAATTATATGGTTTCAGTAGTTACAAATGTGGAGTGTCGGTGTTTTGAAGAGGCGATTCCAGGATAAATCATAGAAGAAAGGCACTGACTGTTAGCAGTTCACTGAGTTTATCACTTTTCACCTCTGCTTCCCTATATAAATAGCAAAGCTTTAGCTTTTCTTTCATGTCAGAACTTTCATTTTTAAAAAATAAATTATTTAAAATTTCTCTGCAGTCAGCATTTTCACTAACATACTAAAATATCATTTTCTCTCTGACAGTCTCAAATCAAAAGCTTTTCATTTGCCCTGTACTCCTGAGCTCTAAATTTTAAATAAAAATTAACATATCAAATTTGAAGGATTGTAGAGCTGAATTTTACTACAAGGCTTAGACCAACACATACATGATTTTAATATCTGGAAATGTGTGGCTTTATCAGTTATGTAATGGTGTGTTATTAGCTATTCCATTTCTGTGCTAGACTGGGATACATTTATGAAATTCCTTAGGGTGACCCAAAATATAATAGACTAAAATGTAATGGTCGGTGTCATAAACAGCAAATTGCTACACAGATCTGAATTTGAGATTTGAGATTTTTTATTTAAAAAAAAACAAACAAAAACCAAACATGCTATTTAGAGATACATTAAGTGAATATTGATGCTGTGTTAAAAATGTGTGTGTGTTGCCCTGACTTTCCTGTCAGGATCACAACACCCTCCAAATACGTGCTCTCAAATTGCACATGTAACTACATTTTCAGTAGATAGTCTTTCATGTGAAAAAAAAATTAAGAAAGTCAAGAAGACAGGTTTGGGTTTCTGTTTATTTAAAAAAGCTACAAAAATATGTTTCTATAGAAGCCATATGAATTTTATTTCTACACAGTCCCCTCCCAAGCATTGCCTGGGCTATAGACAAAGGGCCATGTTGCTTAGCAACCCCCCTAAAGCTCATCAACACAGCCTCAGTATTAATATTTATCCCCCCCTTAAAAAAAGCCTTACTCTGAAATTTGAAATGGGATCTGTCCTCCCTCTCTTTTGTGCAGTTAAAGCAATACTGCTCACTTTTTCTAATTAATGTTGGTTAAACCAAACAATTTCTGCCAGACAGGCCAAGTCCACTTCACGGGTTACCAACTGCAATATAAATTACATCAGGAATTAATTTCTGTAGCCCAGTGTGTCTTCCGCTATCAATGTTTTCTAGTTTTTCTTTCCTTTAGAAAACTTAAACTGATATTTTACATCTTTGCAGCCTTTTATTTTCTGAGTCCTTTCCCTTTGTGCCCATAGTGAGGGGCATCTCTCCTGGATGCACATTCTTCACTGCCTCTGGCAGCTCTGGCTTTCTTGCTAGAACATTTCAGGGGTAACAGGGCTTCCCCTACAGCCACCGATGGCACCCGGACAACAGGACAGGTGCTGAACCAGGGTGAAAAAAATCCAATAAGCAAGACTGAAAGCTCAACTATCTACTCTAGAACTAACCATGGCTTGGCAAAATACTTCTCTACACCAGCAAGTGCCCTTTGCATTACATGAGTTCCCTTTACAATACACTTTTGAGAATTTCAGTGGAGTGTAATTAGTGCATAGGCCAAAAACAGGAGTTAATGAAAACGTCTCTGGAGGTAGCAAAGCAAATTATTCAATGCCATGGAATACTCTAGTTCAGCTCTGGCTTTCTGTTTGTGTTAAATGGCCATGAGATCCAGGGATATTCACTTTTCTTTCCTTTCACCTGTTTGGAGAAGTACCATCCCAGGACAGATCCCAGTCTACTAGACTGCATATACTTCTGTCTTGCATCAAAACGCCGTGGTTATGTTGGGACTTAGTGTGAAAAAGAGAAGCAGAATGAAAAGGAGACAGTTGGAGCTACAACACTCTACACACTGCTGAAAAAAGGACATCTACACAAGAGCTTAAATATGGACTTGGTCCTTGAAGTTTTGGTCCCATTTGCTTTCTTCAAAATCTTGGCCATAAGATGTGATTCTCAGTAAGGCACAGATTCTTTCTGCAGTGAGCTGGGGTGTATGAGACTGCCTGCCAAAGCCATTGAAGGATGAGAACAAAACTGTGATTCTGGAAGCAATTTATTTACAAAACAATTTTCCTTTGAAGGTGGGGGGGGGAATTATTTTAAGGTCAGGAGCAGATGTGTATGGAAAGCTAATTGCAAATGTGATAAAGGAAGAGAGGCACAGGGTCCTTCAAACAGAAGCAGCAACTCTGTGAACAGCAGGCAATACTGACTTGAGGCTCCAGCAGTGTCTTAATATTATGTTTGTTTTATTTATTTTTTTCCCCTTAACTTCTACCCCTTCTCTCATGCTGAGCAATGAGTAAGAACTGTTTGCTAATATCAGTGAGACAAGGAGCCCATAAACACTTTTATTTGATAGGCTAAACCAGAATGAGGAGAACATCATGCAGATGCCTCATAGCCAGTTCCAGTTTGCCTTTCCTATCTGTGAATATGGAGCATATTTCAGGCCCATGCTTCTCCTGGAAGGTTACACCAAGACCTGCCACATGGACTTTTCTCTACCTGTAAACTCATGCAAGGTTGTTCTTTATAACAGTGTTAATTCCACTTGGCCAGATCCTCAGCTGGAGCCAGTCAATACATCTATTGCTTTCATCATCTGCACTGCTTGTGACAGCAGGAATGATCAGTTCTTTACAGCTAAAAAACTTCTTTCTTCTAAGTCCTGAAATCTGGAAGCTTCCTACTTTTGATTAAATTGGCCTATGCTCAAAAGAAAAACAGTTTTCAGTCTCTATAAATTGGACCTGCTTTTGATTCCACTTGTTTTTCACTGGTTTTGTTCTCATTAATCTCCTTTAGGATTAGTGCAAATTTATAGAAGAATGAGAAGATACAGGACCACTTGCATTTAGAGCCAAAATGTGTATATCAATTTAGGTGTAAACACATCTCAGCACAGTGGGTACAAATACAGGAATGGAGGGAAGGGGGATGGGGCAGACATGGGCAAGCTAAGTGGCATCTACAAAGGGGCTATGATATGTAGAAAACAGTAGAAACACTGCAGCACCCACAGCAACTCTTTTGCCATTTGTTGATGATATGGCCTCACCTTTGCTAGCTCCCACATCACTAAGGCTATAAGCAGACACCATTATCTGGATCCAGTTGTGTCAGTGAGCAAGTACTCTTTAGCACCTCGCTTACAGACTTTAAATCCTTTCTTGACAGGTCTGTCAGCAAAACAGCTTACATAAATTTCCCCCAATTCACTTTAGGCAAAATAAGTAGGTAGCTCAGCCTATTTATACCTGACCTTTCCTGCTGTGTGATAGAAAGTGGCTGTCTTTCAGTACATCTGGAAGGACCACACTTTGCTGGGGAGGCAAACCAGAGCATAAGGATGCCTCCCAGAGACTTTACTACATGCAGAAGAAACTGGCTGATTGTCACTGTAGATGGCCTATTAATGCTGCCTTTATGCCCAAACAGCTATAACATCTTGAGAAGTTGCAGAACAGCACTTCCAAGGGTAACTAGTATAACTGGTTTTGTCCTGCCTCTTTAAATGGTACCTTGGAAGAGCTGTTGCTTTTCATGTATTTCCTGCCTCCCTTTTTTTTTTTTTTTTTGGTCAGGAGCTGGTACTGCTGCTCATCCTGATGTCCTGAGCAGATTCTAATCTTCTTTGTGACAGCAGCTCCTTTTGTGTCCTAGGCATTTACTTTTGAATTCTTCTAATTTAATGCTGGTGAGAAGCAGGAGGAATATCTGTATGATCCTTTAATCTATCCTAGGCAGGGAAAGTGCAAATTTCCTTGGTTTCTCTCAGAAGTGCAGATGAGGTAGCACTGAAGTTGTTGCCTTTTCTGGAAGCCCAACTGGGGTCATTTATTTTCCAGTAAGGTCTATGCTATGCATGCTGCCAGGCTGACTGAATTCAGATGCCACCAGACAGTCAGGGTGTTCTGTCTCTTTGTTCTGTCCACTGGCTTGAACCAGGAACCAAGGAAGAGATCCTACTTGTCCAGTACAAACTGCTCATTTTCACCTCATCTGGCTTTCAAAGGGCTGTATCCTCAGCCTTTAATTTCTTTGATTTTGAGCTTTTAAAATCAATTGTGTAAAATTGAGGTATTGGGGGGGTTGTTTGTTTTGGGGGTTTTTTGTCCCAAAGAAACAATAATACTTAACATGTGTAAAATACTTTTCACTTTTCAAGCAAACTCAGTTAACTAATTAATTCTTGCAATATCCCTAGGAGGAAAGTAAACACTATCTCACTTTCACACATAGGGAAACTAAGGCAGAAAGGTGAAATGAATTGCTCAAGGCCAGTGAAAGATTTAGTGCTGCAGTCAGGTTTATAAACACAGTTGTTTTCTGGCTCCTGGTTCTGCATGAAGGCAATTAGACCAAGTCTGCAATGGATAAAATAGGCTACAAAGTGCATCCTTCTCCTTGAAGCAATAGCATTGCTTTGGGGTCTGCAGAGAGTCTGAGGCTGAGAGCCAGGGAGAGGTGAGGAATGGGCAAACACTGTCCTGGTTTGAGCCCCAATCCCTTTCTAACTGTGCTTCATCCCTGACCCAGAGGTAAAACAAGGTGCATAACATGTACAGTAAGCAGAGCTGCAAAATGTAGCAAGAGCTGAAAGAAGTTTTGCAGCAGCTGTAGCAAACCAGGCACTGTAATTTCAAAGTACTGTGGAAGACATGAGTGCTGCATCTCCTGAAAATGAGTCTCCATACAGTGAAGATATGATGTGCTATGTCTGTCATCCAGGGGAATGAATAAGAATATTCCTCTGCCTTTCTTACAGGTTTTCCACATCAGCAGAGGGTGTGAGAAACTTTCTGATAAATATTTTGTGCTGGTGCTGTGCTCATTCTCAGAAAAACAGTTCCACTTGTTCCAGAATAACATTGAGTGAGCAAGCAGATTTATCACAGTACTAGAGAAGGAGCCAGATTCTGCTTTCAATGACAGTGGTGCAAACAGAGGAGCTGCTTCAACTTCAGAGGAGCTGTCTGAGCTCTCTGCTGCTGTATCTGACTACTGGACTGGCCAACAGTATCTGCCTCTGGACCAGCCAAGAGAGGAAAATTAGAGTATCTGTGCACTGCACAGCAAGGAAACCTTGCTATGTCATCAGACAGCACTGTCAAATGCATTGCTCTAGGAAAGCTTGCACCAGCACTTGAATCTTGCTATTAATAATCATCATTCCTTCTTTTTTCTGAGGAGGATTGGTGACTGAGGAATTAACACTGCCCCTCCAAACTCACCAAACTTTTCTTCTAGTTAGGGGATCCATGCTTTAAAACAAAACAAAAAGAGCACCAAAAACATGGCTAGTGAGTGCCAATAATTTTTATTTCTGCACTGAAGCAAATTGTGCTAAGCATTTTGTGAGAGAAGGACAAGCGAGGACAATCCATTGGTGCTGAGCACATCAATGTATTAAAAAAATGCAGGTATTGGGGAAAGCTTTTAATTTGAATGATATCAGTGCCCACAAGCACGACAATAATTAAAGGTCTGCCAGCATGGCTATTATACATTCTGGTTTAGTGCATTTAATATCTCAGCTGCTTCAAATCACATCAGCCTGATGGCTGGCAAGCATGATTCCACTCTGGATGCAAATCAAACTCTCTCACACCGTTCTGAAGCCTCGCTTTAAAGGTAGGACTTTTTTTGCATCAGGACAGGACAGGCTGTCCTTAGTCCTTGGAGTTGTGTGATGCTGGTACGCTTCCACTGCCCAAGAGAGAGAGCAGAATAAATTTTTCTCCTTAGAGTTATACTGAAGTGATATTGTACTCAACTTCAGGGCAATTTTTCCCATTCTCAAAACATTTCTTCTCCCGTGGCAAGTGTATGTTCTGTGTACTGGTTGTGATGCTCCCTCCCTTCTGAGACATTATGAGTCCTTCCCTTCTTTCCAGCCCTAGGCTGGTGGCTGACAGGACACATTGGGCTATATTGCATTCATCTTGAAGTTGGTGGGCTTATTGCTAGAGTGCAGCCACCTCTGATGGGGTGGGTGGGCAACCAAGGTGGGTTTCCTTCATATTCTGGTACTTCCATGCTGGCACCTATTGCTGCAGAGCCACAGGGACCTCCTCATGAAGCACAGTCTGGAGAAGCACTGACATAGAACCATGGTGGATGGAAACAGATTATCACTTTTGTGAATTGTAATTTACAACACTCCACAAAACACACCAACAACTATTTTATTTTCATTTCAGGGAAGAGGATTAAAAAAATGAGATTAGCAAACATTTTAACTAGCATCACTATTAATACTTTATTTACATGTCTTCCACTCACTTTCACTCTGCTGCCAACTTTACTGTTTTGCCCATAACCTCAGGAGAGCAGGAGCTGTCTCTCACTGGGTGTTTATGCAGATCTGAGCACAATGGGGCCTTCAACCTCTCTGGGTCCTTATGACACTACTGCAGTACAGCTGATGAGGAGGTTTTAGAGGGAAATGGCTTCTAGCTTCACTCCTAAGAGATTGAAAGTGCCCTGGAGGTCAGGAGAGCGGTGACACATCCTGTGACCTCAGGAACATTAAGGAGTCAAACAATTGTCTGGCTGGAGGTTGTCAGGGAGGGTGCTGGATCTGAGCCATCAAGCAAAAGTGCAAATATGTTAGGATTAAAAAGGACAGAGTTCAAGGGAGTGGAGAGTACAGGAGGGAGAGTGGGAGGTAAATGAAGGATATAGATAGACAGATAAAAGATTTTTTTAAAAATCTGGTGTCGGTTTTCTTTGTTAGTTCAGCATCTGCTGTTTTACCAACTCAGTCTCTTGGAAATCACATTTCAGTACTTTTTCCCCTTGGTAAACTATGGTGCATACACTTCTAGACCATTGCAAACACAAATTAAAGTGTAAAAGCATTTGAAGCAAATGTTTCACTGTGTATTTGCAGTGGACCAGGAGAGGATGCATCACAGGTTTGTATAACATCAACTGAACCCCCTCTTTTAGAGGTCAAGTATTTCTTATGCTATGCTAATTTGATCACTCAGGGCAGCTTTGTTTTGAGGGTACTGTCATGTGTGGATTCACTTCTCCCAGAAGAGGTGTGAATCATAGAATCATAGATTTGTCAGGGTTGGAAGAGACCTTAAAGATCATCCAGTTTCAACCCCCCTGCCATGGGCAGGGACATCTCCCACTAGATCAGGTTGCTCAGAGCCCCATCCAGCCTGGCCCTAAAAACTTCCAGGGCTAGGGCTTCCACCACCTCTCTGGGCAACCTGTTCCACTGTCTCACCAACCTCATGGTGAAGAACTTCTTCCTAATGTCTAATCTGAATCTACCCACCTCTAGTTTTAATCCATTCCCTCTATTCCTATCACTGCCCGACAGCCTAAAAAGTCCCTCCCCAGCTTTCTTGTAGGGCCCTTCAGATACTGGAAGGCCACAATAAGGTCTCCCTGAAGTCTTCTTTTCTCCAGACTGAACAATCCCAACTCTCTCAGTCTGTCCTCATAGGAGATGTGCTCCAGCCCTCTGATCATCCTCATGGCCCCTCTCTGGACACGTTCCAGCATGTCCATATCTTTGCTGTAATAGGGGCTCCAGAACTAGATGCAGTACTCCAGGTGGGGTCTCACAAGAGTGGAGTAGAGGGGGAAAATCACTTCCCTTGACCCGCTGGCCACGCTTCTCTTGATGCAGCCCAGGATACAATTGGCCTTCTGGACTGCAAGAGCACAGTGATGGCTCATGTTGAGCTTCCCATCCACCAGTGCTCCCAAGTCCTTTTCTTCAGGGCTGCTCTCGAGCCAGTCACTGCCCAGCCTATATCGGTGCTTG
>JANHGN010020748.1:0-31766 GCA_024605025.1 Megaceryle maxima | reverse complement strand
TTGAACTTCATGAGGTTGGCATGGGCCCACCTCTCCAGCCTGTCAAGGTCCCTCTGGATGGCATCCCTTCCCTCCAGAGTGTCAGCTGCCCCACACAGCTTGGTGTCATCGGCAAACTTGCTGAGGGTGCACTCAATGCCACTGTCCATGTCTCCAATGACAATGTTAAACAAGACCGGTCCCAGTACTGATCCTTGAGGGGCTCCACTTGTTATTGGCCTCCACTTGGACAGGAACGCATTGACAGCCACTCTTTGGGTGTAGCCATCAAGCCAGTTCTTTATCCACTGAATTGTCCATCCATCAGACTCATATTTTATCATCTTGGAGACCAGAATGTCATCTGGGACAGTGTCAAAGGCATTGCTCAGGTCCAGGTAAATGACATTGTTTGCTCTTCCCCTGTCTATTGATGTTGTGACCTTCTCATAGAAGGCCATCACGTTTGTCAGGCACAATTTGCCCTTGGTGAAGCCATGTTGATTGTACCCAGCCTCCTCTTTGTTATTCTTCTGTCTCAGCAGTGCCTCCAGGAGGATCTGCTCCATGATCTTAACAGGCACAGAAGTGAGACTGACTGGCCTATAGTTTCCAGGTTCATCCGCCTTTCCCTTTTTGAATATGGGGGTTATGTTTCCCCTTTTCCAGTCAGTGGGGACTTCACCGGACTGCCATGACCTTTGGAATATGATAGAGAGCGGTTTAGCAACCTCATCTGCCAGTTCCCTCAGTATCCATAGGTGTATCCCATTGGGTCCCATGGGCTTGTGCACTTTCAGGTTCATCGGGTGGTCACGAACTTGATCTTCACTTACTATGGGCAGTTCTTTCATCCAACCCCTACCAAGATCCAGCAGTGGCCTTGGTCTGCACACCAACCCTTGGTAGTAACTCTAAACACGGGGTGTTATCACTGCCAGCAGCAGACACTGCCTGTGAAAACAGGCTGCTAACTTCAGACAGTGCAGTTAGAAGAACTGACATGAAAAGAAAAATCACTGAACAGAATTAGTTCTGTTCTCACTCAAACCAGGACAATCCCTGAGCCTCACACTGATCACCAGCCCTTCCCTGTTGGTGAGAATAAGGTCCAGCATAACAGTTTTTCTTGTTGGTTCCTCTACCATTTGGAGGAGGAAGTTGTCATCTATGCATTCCAGGAACATCCTGGATTGCTGGTGCCTTGATGTGTTGTCCCTCCAGCATATGTCAGGGTGGTTGAGTCCGCCACAAGGACCAGGGGTTGTGAATGTGAAGCCACTTCTATCTGCCTATGGAGGGCCTCATCTACCCTCGTGTGATCATTCTATCCAGTCGCTGATGTAGAGGGCAACACCTCCTCCCCTCCTACCCTACCCTGCCTTCCTAAAAAGCTTGAATCCATCTATTCCTACGTTCCAGTCATGGGAATCATCCCACCAAGTTTCAGTAACAGCCACTATGTCATGGCTTTCCAGCAGCACAGTGGCCCTTAATTCATGCTGTTTATTGCCCAAGCTGTGTGCATTTGCATAGAGGCACTTCAGCTGGGCTGGCTGTGTCATCCTCTTTTGCAAATCCTCCGTGATTCCTTTGGGGTGTCCCGGTGCATCATCCCTGGCTTGCTTCAGGGCAGCTAGTTGAGAGCCTTTACTAGGGCTCCATCACTCTGCCCCTGAAGTGCTGCCCCACTGTTTGTCACAGGCAAGCATGAAATTATTGACCCCTTGCCCCTTAAAATCTAGTTTAAAGCCTTATCAACGAGCCCTAACAACTCCTGCCCCAGAATCCTTTTCCCCCTCTGGGACAAGTGTGTCTCATTAGCTGCTTGCAGCTCTGGTGCCTCATATACCAAGCTGCGATCATAAAATCCAAAGCCTGTCAACGACACCAGTTCTAGAGTCATGAATTGACTTGTTGGCTCTTCCTATATATTCCCTCTCCCATCACTTCCATATTGCAGCCTTTCCTTCAGTGGGAACTTTAATACAGCTCTGTCTGTCTGCCCCTTTGCATACACATTTTGGAGGCTGATTAACCTTAAAACCTTTCATATCCTGTCAAAGTGTTCAAAAGTTATTAGGAACATGTGTCTACCTTAGCTACTTAGTGTTCCAGAGAGGTTCTTGGTATAAATTCTCCTTGTGTCCTTACTTTGAGCCTTGCAGTTGCACTCAGGCATCCATCTGAAACAACAGTGACCAGCCTGGGGCCATTTCCCACCTGTTGGACCCAAGGTTGGACTCATGCACTGATGTGCCACCCAGGGTGCTCCACTTTGCAGAGTAGGCAGGTCTGCCAGCTGTCTGTGCTCTGAATTTGTGTGATGCATTGCACCACAGACTGCACTGGCACAGACTTCATGGCTGGTAAAGACATGATGCAGACATGTAGTTTTGGGACCATAATGGGAGGCAGAAAAATGAACTAGAGTCCTTCCTGCTTAGCATGCCTCCAGTTGGTTATGCTGATGTGTCCAGAAAGCATTTGAAATCAGGTAAGTCTTGTCTCCAGAAGACATGAAACTAAAAACACCAGCCCTGATCGAGTGCCTTAGGCTAGATTCAGTTGTTAGCTATAATGAATAGCTTGAAACAGCATCAGTTTTAGTGACTATGTTGTTAATTTTAATAAGAGTTTTATGCTGTTCCCCGTAATAATTAGTTTAAATATTGCTGTCTGCTATTAATTGGTGACTGTGCCGTCTGCCTGGCTACATCCTGCCAATGCAGAGTGTGTGACGCGGAGCTGGCTCCCCACAGGACACCCTGCCAAACACAGCCTGAGCGTAGGCAGGCTTTTACAAAAAGCTGCAGTCTGAAAGGAAACCAGATCAAACACGCTTTCATCTGCCTTGTGCCCCTCACCCACAGGATCCTGCTACCCAAACCTGGGCAGCATTTGCAGTTATCACTGTTCTCCAGTGTCATATTGCACTGGCCCAAGCTCAGACTTCCCATTCCTTTCCATTCCTTACTTACATCCAATGTGCTGTTAACTACCCACTGGCTTTTGTATGCTGGAGGTGCCTTGATCCTGTTTCACCAGGATCCAGCTCTTATCACACAGGGTCTGATAGAAGTTCCTCTTCCCCTGGGCTGACTATTTGCCATGGGAGCACAGCAGATTGCTAGATAATATCTGGGGAGAGATGAGTGTGAAACTTGATTTGGAGAAATGTGTCCAAAACCAGTGTCAGGATCAGAGCACCTGGAAGAGGATGTTTAGTGAAAAACTTCAAGTAGAGGGAATATGCTGGTCACCAAGGTGGTCTACCCCTAGCTAGATGATGCTGATTGGAAATATGACAAATCCTACTCTGCTTGTCCTCCTGTAAGGGTTTTGACAAGATGTTGCCTCACAACCTTGCTTGCTTCAGCTGTGGGGGTATCCAGACAGTTTTGGAGACTAAATACCTTCTTTGTCCATCCTGCCAAATGTGCCACTCTCTGTAACAAAACCTTACTCTGCCAGTCCTCTGAGGCCAGAGTGGTCTCATTAGCTCACCAGTGGGCAATGTCCTCCAAACCAGCAGAAGGCAAACACAGAGTATGATGTGAAGTCAACACTGTCATTGCCTGATACCCTCCTGATGCATCTCATGATAGTGTTCATGAGCATGCTGTCTTGACTGGCCAAGTTCTGCACAGGAGAGAGAAGACACGTGGTTTACTCTTAAATTTGGCAAACACTGAGCCCACAGGCATGGCATGGACACAGTCCATCAGTGTGACCTCCAAAACCTCCCTCAGCACAGGGGTTTATCACTGCAAGCTTGGGCAGGGTGCTAAGGAACCTCTGGTTCAGACTGTGTGCGGGAAACAGTAGGAGGAGGAGGAACTGGAGCGTAAGACAGATGGCATGGGAGGGGATTCATCCCAAAAGGAGGGATGTATTAGAGCAGCCTGAGAGGGAATCACAGTGGCAAGAGCAATAATGCAGCTTTTTTCTGCAGAATAAAAAGAGGGAGTTAGATTGACATGCAGATATCACTGCTGGCAGATATGGTTCCCAGGGAGTTTCCAGCAGTGCTATTAATAAATAACAATTTTTATTATATGCTTTGCACTTCAGAAACCATTTTCATTCTCACTGCTTGCTTGCTTTTTTTTTGAAGGAATACTGCCATGAGAATGGCACCTGGGCATTTGGGCACCCATCTTTCTAATGCATAAATTTACCCTTGTGTTCTTGTACCTGCAAGTTGACCATTGGGGGTGAACAGTACATTTTGGGGTAACTTCCATACCTTTCAGCATTTGGACATTGCATTTGCTTACACCCAGCATGAGAGACAGTCAGAGGAAATACTAGGGTTTGGGGAAGGTGGAAAGTGCAGATTCTGCTGGTTCCTGGGTGGTATGGGGATTATTATACTCCCTTTAGGCATAAAGTACAACAACTCTCAGGCCAGGCAAGGCCAATCCCATCCCTGCCTGGTCTACGTCCCCCCATCAAACAACAAAACTCCCCAGTATTTTCTCATTCTCCAGGATAGAGGTGCTAGATGCACATAGACATCTTTGAAACAGCACACCTTTGTCTTCCCAGTTCACTTTTACTCCTGGGATTGTTGATACCCAAATTTGATGTTTGGGAACAGCAGGGTATGAATGGAGCAATGTAGCAACTCCTGGCAAATGTCTGGGGAGCTGCAGAGTAGAAAATCTAAACCCCTGTAAATCATACCTGAATGGTGGCCTCAAAGTCATGTCAGGACACCACATTTATGAACTACATGCTTGTGATCACAAAGTAACTTCCATTATTTTTAATGTAATGGTAAAGCTAAAGGGCAGCACAGCAGATGAATGGGAAATTGATCATTTCTTCTGGACAGATTCCACTGTATCCCAAAAATCTATGTGCACAACCCAGATACTATGGTGATAAATGCTTTAGAGACATTTATATACTGGATGAGACTCGTTTAGGACACAGTGGTTGAATTCTGGAGCTATGCCTTTGGAGTTGATGACTTGCACCAAGTACTCTCACCAGCACAATTTATTCTTTTTTCCAGGGATTTTGCTCCAATAAATAGCTCTAAAAGTAAGCAGTCTTAAAAGTTCACAAATTAAGATTTTGTTGTGTAGATGGGTTTTATTTCTTAAATCCTTTTTTATTTCTAAAGGTCAGTAAATAAAAATTCAGATCACCTAAAATCACTTTCCTATCAGTCGTGCACATTCAAATATTTAATACACAAGTCAAAGTACCCTGTCTTTAGATCAACCTCTTCATGCCTATATACCGTATAATCCACATCTCTGTTTCATAGCAATGTTTCAAAAAAAAAAAAAACAGATTTGCTTTTTTTCACAGATTAGCAGCAAGCTTATACTGAAGTCCAGACCTTTGAAACATGCTCTCCAGGCCACCTTTCACCCAACTGTATCCAAGATTAAAATGGTGTTTGCTACCTGCCTGAGGACATCTTGTACCTTTTCTTCCACAGGACTGAAAAGCCATCCAGTCTGTCATGTAGCAAGCTTGGTGGAAGTGAAACAAAGCCCTCTTCAACCAACTCAGGCTTTATTCCATACACCATTTTGGGACCCACCTCCCAGCTAGAGATCTAGATGTACTGCCAAAACCCTTGGGGGAATACTTATGCTAAAGCAATATAAAAGTCTAATCCTCAAATTCCTGACATTTTGTTGGATTATGGCATCATTACAGTGTAGATTAAAAAGCATTTGTTACCTTTATTGTTTATTTTATGGGCTAGATTAATGTGTCTCTGTCAGTTGTTTTGCCAAATTGAACCATCAGTTCAAAACTCCAAAACAAGCATGTGAAAAATGTCCAGTAGAGTATTTTCTATCTAAGATTATTTTACCCTATCATCCAGGGTTAATTTAGGACCCTTAATGATGCATGGGTTGGACATAAGTTTTCAGGCATGTATTATTTTATTACCTGAGCACATAATTAAAATGTCACTTATCAAGGGACAAATTTTAATAAAGTTAAAAGCACCTTGATGACATACTATTATTTGACCTGTTACATAAGAGGATTATTTCTTGCCTGTTACTGACTTTCTTTGACAGCATGAAAATCACTCCTTTTTAATTAGCTTTTTCTTCAGAGAGGGGACAAAGCTATACAGTACATCCTTCTTCTTACCTCCAAGACCCCCTCTTGCTGAAGTACACCAAAAACACCCTCTATTTTTATACTTTGAGCACATCAGCTTGTTCACATGCTAAAGAAAGAGTAAATGTTGTTAGTCTGTGATAAAAATGTGTGCAAAGAGGGTCAGAAGGAGAAGGCTATAATTACAATGATAGCTGCTGAAGGTCACTTGAACTGAGCTTGGTTCAGCTGAGACTGGAGGAACTAACATAGGAGACAACAGAAAAATGTAAGTTTCAACAAAGTGACAGCTAGGAGGGTGACAAAATAACTGACAACAGGCTTCTGAATGGTGTAAATACCATGGAAAAAGGTCAACCTGGCATGAAGCAAGATGAAGGATAATGAAAGGAACTAGAAAAGCACTGGCTTACTAGCAGGTGTTTCCTGCTGGTGCCAGTCAGACAACCAATGAGTGAGACTGGGCAGGAAGGGGTTTGCTGCTACTCACAAACTGGATAGTCACAAACTGGATGGATCATTGCCATTCCAGACTCTGAAGCCTGGCAATCGGTTTTATTCACGTATGTGCTCAAAGCATTCATTGTGAGTATACTTAAAAGAGAACCTGACATAATTTGCCAGAATTTCACCAGTATGTTTAGTGTCCAGCCTGCTTGCTTGTTTGAAGCAGTAGCAGGCTGCGCTAGATGTTTTCTAGCATCTAGAAGGTAGATGGGGCAGGTCCTTATAGCAAGGTACATTCCTTACTCCCTTCTTAGACTCATCCTGGCTGAGATCACTCTCATCTTCCTCTGAAGATACTAATAAAAATTCATTGGTTCTTGTGAAAGGAACCAAGGTCAAAATATAGTATTTTTTTAAGGTGAAACAGGAACTGTGGAGTTAATTCTAAGGAGACAAAATGTAAGACTAACAATAACAACAAAAAATTCCCTCTGGAGAGTTCTGATAAGATTCAAGATAGTCTCTGAAGAGTAGAAGTTCTGTCATTTTGAATACTTAAAACATATACAACAAAGCACTTGTGGGACTCAAGAGAGAAAGACGCTGCAAGGGATGGAAGATGGAGTAGATTATCTAATGCTCTCTTTTATCTCAGTTTATGATCTTGAGACTTGGCAGACTGTATTACAGTTACATAGCCTCCAAATTATAAAGATGTACATTATAGCAGTCCAGTCCACTTTAAAAAGGAATGAATAGAGCAACCTTGACCAGCTTTAAGTGACACAAGGCATTAAATAGTGCTACTGCTGCCTTCAGTTTCATAGCAGTGGTGGGTTCTTTTTGATGCCACCATCCTACTCCAGACTGGAGGCACCTCCTTTCTAAGAGGTGCAGGGATAACCCTGGCATTTTCCCCAAGACCAATGGTCCCCAGAGTTGTTTCTTTAGTAGATGGAGCATTGCAGCAGGGCATTATGTAACAAAAGTCACTTGCAGTGCAGTAAGTACTTCTGTGTCTACCTGATGAAGTGGCAACAGCATAAATTCAGACATTTTCTTTATTCATTCTGGATCAGAGTTCAGCCCTGGAGTGAGCACTATCTCAGTTTGACATGTGCTGCAACTTGCAGGAAAAGCCCTGACCACCAGATGTCCCAGCCTGCTCCCTGGTCCCCTGAGAAGGGGTTGTCAGGCTGTATGTTTCCCACTCCTCCCACCCACCAGGAAAGCACAGAGTCCTCTAAGCCTCTGTGGTATGGCACCCGTGAGGCAGGCCCTGCAATCATTTCTCACTGCTGGGTAAAATGTACCCAGGATGTTGGAGGAGCAGTGATGAGCAGAAACACACTGCTGCAGGTTGCTCTGAGCTCTAGCAACTCCAGGGGTGCAGGCTGCATTCAACTCAAACTGGCTTAGTGCTCCAACCCTGGAGTGCCAGGGCACTCATCCCAGTGTAGCCCCTCAGCTGCTGTTGCCAGATGGAATTACTGCAGCCTCCAAGATCAGCTGGCTCTCAGCTGCAGAGGTGAAATCCCTCTGCTTGGCTGCACATAAAGGTTTGGTGGGCTGCAGCTGGCCACAAGCCAGGCTTCCCCTCCACTTACAAGCCTTACTTTGACCTTACCTAGACTAAGATCAAGCTATTTTCCTTCTACGTGTCTCCTCTGCTCACATAATATGACAAAATGTGGATACTGTGTTATCCACAGTAATACAAAGTTTGATAAAAGACCTCACCCTGTGTTCCAGTTCCTTTCAGGTTCCTTTCAGAGCCCTGAGACCTATATTGCACAAAAAAAGAGCAAGGGCAGGGAACCATCTACAGCCACTTATTAGAAATTATAGATTTCTTTCCATTATGAAAAATACTCCCTTTCTCAAAAAGCCACCTTCCACCCTCTCCCTCATAGCTATGGATTCCATAGACCAAAACAATAATGTGCACCTTGCTGCAGTGAACTTAAGAATGTCTAATTTGCACAGGAAAATGTCACAGACCTCCACTCACAGGCAGGACTTTGAACTGAAATGCATATCCTGTCCCTTCATCTGTGGTTTCCTGCAGGGGTACATTTACTCCCTCCAAAATTCGCTGTTAATTTAAGCATTGTTAATGATACCCAGCCTCTTGCTGGCAGAGAGAGAAGGATGCAATTGTCCATTTTGGTTCCCAGGAGGTCCTTGAATGTCTGTGACAAGCACCAAAAATAGGACTTAGATAAAAAGAGAAGTTGCTAACTTTGTCCCAGTGAATCACAGTTATAATTTCCTTGAAAGATGAAAAGATTTTTAAACTGACTGGGAATACAAAGCAACTCTCCTCAGATTGAACTGAGTCATCTTTGCCCATTTCAACTGTATTGTTCCTTTTCTTATCTGTGTATGGTAGAGTCCTAATGTTTCTTGCAAATAGATTACTCTCAAACCCGTGCCTTAAGTGACACAGTCACACATATGTACAAGCTTCAGGTGCATTAAGAACCTCATCCTTGAAGGTATTCAGATGCATAAAGATGCAGAGATGCCTAGTGACATTTTTCTCAAATGCCCAAGGTTACCAGTCGTCCTGAACTACCAGTTCCAATACATGAAAATCAAACTGTCAGTAAGATTCTGACCACAGTTGATCTCACAGTGGCCTGTATCATTTTATGAGAAAGTTTCTATAATATTATGTTCTTATTATGCATTGCTGGATAAGTCTGGATTTTGACCCATTTAAAATCCCAAGATTCCTATCAGAAAACAAACTCCCCCAAATTATAGGGCTTTGCAAGAGCACTGATGTCTTTCTTTTAAAAGATTACCATAAAGGTTGGTCCTGATGGATATAAAGAACCTCTGTCTGTGGACATGGACAAATATTCCCATAATAACTTCAGCAATTCTTATTCAATAATGATTAGAAGCTTTAAACAGGTCATACTAAACAAATAAGCTAATTTTTTTATTTGGTGCTGCTTTCTGTCTGTTTTCACTTTTAGACAAAGGCATTTTTGACATAGCAGCTTTCAGCAACACAGGGTGTAGCACCCAAGGATGCTGACAGGGGAAATCTCCAGTTTAGGAAATTATCTTGCCCTAAGAGAAGAAGTTCATGTTGTGAGCCTTTGCAATAATAAAGCAAGGGAAGACTTGTACTGGAGTAGCGAAATTAAACAAGAACTTAAAAGGAACAGGCTAAGGGCTCTTGTTCTGGGGTACTGAAAAAAATTGTAGCCTCTGGCTATCAGAATTAAGGATCTAAGAAATTGTCAGACGAGTTTGGAAAAAGCAGGAGAAAATAGGGTAAGAAGGTGTTGATGCAAGAGAATGTTTTGGTTTAACTATCGAGGAAGTAAAATGTGGGAAGTATTCCTGGGATAAGAAGCACTTGAAGTGAAAGAAATTCACTGTGATGTGAGATTGGAGACTGATAGAGGTTTTGTGTTCCCATGAAAGACACATGCTCAGAACAAACTGCTGTAGCCTGGCTTACTTCATGGATAATTTCTTCATATTTAATTACTTATTTCACTACTCAAAGATACATTTTTTTTTTCCCTCAGCATTCGTACACGATTGTCAGCATGTTAAAAAGTTGTATGGATTTCCAAAAGAAGGCTGCACATGCATGTGCACATTGTGTTTATGGGCCAGTACACTTATCTGAATTAATTTTGTCATCATGCAGACTTAATTCAAAATACAGCGAAGGAAGACATTATTCAACAACTAATAGACGTTATACCATCAACATATTCTAATGGGCTGATTAGCAATTTTATTGTATTCAATTTGCAGCATGGCAATTCCGTGTCAGGCGGAAGAGCTATCAAAATGAAAAACTGTGTTAAAATTAAAAACCAATAGTCCAAGTTTCAGTCTGAATGAGCTTTCTGGTAGAATGATGAAGTGTGGTTATCCATGAGTCTTCCCTAGATACCCAGTAAAAATAGTCTATGGAAATCCTTGGATAAAGGTGGAGAAAGTAGTTGTTTCTGCTGTTTCATGCACAAAATTAGTAAATATCTCACTAGGGGCTTAGGGTTTCTTTTTTTAATCCTTTCTATTCCCTCATGAGAATAACACTGAAGAGTCCAGACTCTGCCGTTTTCTGTTTGGAGAACGTTTTGTCCTTCATTCAAAAACTGTTTAGTTTGTCTACTGCTTTCTAAAATACAGGGATAGAAGCAATAGTTTGTTGTCCCTTGCCTCTCATTTTCACACATGTAAAGTGGCCACCTCTTCAGTCACTGGCAAAAAAATATATGCTGAAAATACAGCCAAACTCTCCTTCCTCTCAGAGCATTAGCTCTTGTGTCACTGGGGAAAACATTAGGATTTTTCATGCATCCTGCTCAATCTTTCACAGACCCTAGACAAAGGCAAAGCTCCTGCCTGAAAAACAGCTCGAGTCTTGAAGGGAATGGCTAATGCCACATTTACACGCCCAAATGCAAGTTGGAAGCCTCTTCCTTCCTGAGCCTCTCCAGAGCCCCTATGTTTTCAGTAGTGGCCCTCACTGCACAGTGGCTCCTGTGGTGAAGCTGGCCTAAGGGACTCCTTGTCCCCATGTCCTCACAGCTTGCTTTCACCTTGTTTGCACTGACAGTGCACTTTGACATCTCAGGTCATTGAGATGATTCAGTTATAAATAGCCCTCCCAGAGAAAGCAGTGAGAAGATGGATAAGCAGCAGGTGCAGATATTGCTGCCATCCTCTGTCCTTCTCTCTCTGGTGGAACATCTTGTCCCCTAGAAGAGGCACTGGAAATTCTCTATGGCTGCAGCACTGCCAGCCGTGGATGCTAAAGTGAACCAAAAATTCACAGCAGTTTAAATTAGTGCTCAGGCTGTAAATTCAATATACAACTTCGCTATCAGCTTAGCTGAGTGAATGACTAATGGACTAAATAAAGAGAGAGTTCCCACTTCTCTCAGTCATGTGCTTGTGTCACCCCATTGCAGGGTGGGACAGGTTGCCTTGTTGACCTGGTAAAAAAGGATCTTTTTCTCCTTTTGCTGTGGAGCTTTCAGCTCCATCAGCACTGAGCTCCCAATCTGTGCAACTGCAGGGTCATCAGCACCACCAGTGGGGATGGGCACTGGGAACATGCAGCTTTTTTGAAGAAATGTGATCTTAGGTCCAATTTCAGGGCTGTGCCTTGAGCAAGTTGCAGAGACTACACCCATCCCACTCAGAGATTTCTACTGAGTGATGGTGACTGTCAGTAGAAGGCCATGGCAGACAGTTGTGACAAGACCTGCCTCAGCCCTGGCCATTAAATTCATTGGGGGGGGGGATGATAAGGCAGACCCCCAGGCACACAGATAAGTGCCCATCGCCTTGAGGGGGTTGTTCGTGTAATCAAATTTTTTTCACCATATGTTTTTACAAATGCATACCCTTTTGTCATTTTATCTTGTAAAGCAGCAGAAAAGCTGACATGGGTGTGACTTCAAGGAATTAAATGCTTTTGGAACTGGTACCTGGATGGGACCTGCTGAGCTGAGCTCCCTGCATCCTGCTGAAGGCCATGTGAAATGAGTCCCAGCACAAGCGGTGCTGCTTTTCACCTCCTTAGCAAAATGGTGGTAGAGGCTGCAGTGCAGTGAAGCATCAGGTCCTCCGCACTTGGGGAAAACCTCGGATGAAGAGAGAGGTTGCATGGCGGAACACACAGAGCCTTGTTACAGTCCTATTTCTGCAAAAGAGATGAACTGACTAAAGCAAAAGCTGCAATAAACTTCAGGACAAATTCTGGGAGCCAAAGTACTGAATATCACGTGACATCCTTTTAAATCTTATTTGGAACTAAAATATCCTCTTTTTATTTTTCCTCTCAATGAAAAACATGTTCTATTGTTACTTAAATAGCATATATTTCTGTAATAGCCTTTTAATGCAGAGCTGTTTTTCTTTAGGGCCTTGAATATATGCAAATGAAAATGAAGAAAAGATCTGAAGTATAAAGAAGCACAGTAGTCTGGTAAAAATGGAGGGGCGAGTGACTGTAAAGATCAACTGGCAAAGCAAGCTTATTAGGCTTTTGGCAGAGGAAGCAAGGGTTATTAAATGCATAGTGTCTCATCCTATGTGAATATAACTATCTTATTACAGAGGCTCTGCTGAAAACAGAATATGTGAAGGAAGCAACCTCCACTGAGATAAGTGATACAAATCAGAGCATTTCCATTCCCTCGGCTGTGATGCCATCTGACTCCAAAAGCACTGTTTAAATATGAATGGCATCCTGTTTATGGGCGTATTAACAATATGTATACCCGTAAATACTTGCAGAAAATCAAATATTTCTCTGCACACAAGTCTCTCCCACTGAGGCTGCCTAGAAAAATAGCATTGGGACACAAATTGGTAACAATAAGTACAGCTGAGGCAAATAATGAGGTAAAATACATATATGCATGTGTGTAAAACCTCTGAATCACGTGCCTCTTACTGTCTGGTGATAACAATTCCCCAGTGTCTCTCTGCCTCTGTCCTGAGTTGCATGCATGATGGGAGATCCTTCCTTCTGCTTCCAACACCTTGGACGAATGGGTGTCCTTTTTACGTGATTGAAGCTGCCAGAGCAGATGGGCTACAAATGGCTTTGTCACACGTGCAGGTTTAAGCAAATACAGTGATTATGCTGAAATTTGCTTAAAATTAAAATGCCACTGAAACATAGGACAGGGTACACAAATGGAAAGCCCGCACTGCAGTATTAAGTGGATACATCCTGTCTGATCAATGAATGTATTAGCGCTGCCCAGTTTACAGCAATATCCTACGCACACACTTTTAAGAGCTCAAGGAGAGAGAATTCCCAGTACAGAAGTTTACAGGATTATGGGATTAGTTATTTCTGCTACATTATCTCTGGAAGGGTCATGGAAGATCCCCATGAAATTTCTGTACGTAGGATGTGTTTTTCCCAACTCATCTGCTGTTTTAGTCTAGTGTCCCTAGATGTGCTGGAAATTCTGGCCAGATAGGTTTTGTTCCAGTGAAGAGCTCTCCAAATCATTATTTGTGAACACTCATTCAGAGAAAACCTTAAGATTTTCCTATAGCTATTTTTCACTAACATTTGCATAAGTGATATCACTGCATTTGCCAGGATGCGGGTGGAAAAAACAAGCCTTGCAAGTTGGTCATGTGACAGCATCTTCATGCAAGTTCACAGAGGAGGTTTTCACCTTCCCCTAATCACTTTTGTGGGTTTTGCCATAGAAAGGGTAGCAAGTCATCCTTAGAGAACATGCTCAGCAGGAGTTTTCTTCCTGTCATATCTCTGAATTCTCACCACCTCCCAAACTGCAGCACATGACTAGTTCTACACCTTTGTGCCAAGTTTCTGCTAAAGTTCACCCAGCCTTCAGAAACCAGGTTGGAAACAAGTCATGAAACAACTTTCATAACATTGAGGAAATTATCATGCTTTTTGATTTAACTGGAGAATAGTTAACAAGGATAAAGTCTTCTGAGACACATTTTGGTGGAGAGCTCCCTAAAATCCCTTATCTTCTGAGCATGGGTAATCTCAGCCAGAATGCTGAACCTCTAAAAAGCTGGGACCCTTTTATACAAAGAGGGAAATTGAACTATTTGCAATGTAAACTCCAACAGTTACAAGCTAAACCAGTTATGGAGGATACAAACAGGTGCACCATTTTTTAATTAGTCTTTGTCTGGGTCAGTTTGTGTTTGGTCACTGTACAACAGGCCATCATCTCACCTGCAGTGAGGAATCTCTTATTTTTTGCAGTGACATGAATCTTTCTGCATAATTTTGTATTGTTTACTTCTGAAATTTTAGTGAACTAGAAATTTGGAGAATTTTTTTTTTCTCTTGAAGTGCTTGCTTACTACCTTGCATCCAGAAAACTGCCAAATTGTGCATACCACCTGAGAACAGAATAATTATATGATCTATCATGGGATTTTGACTGTTGCTTTGACAAGGGATATATTAAGCTCTGCTAGGCTGTAGAATTGAGAGGGTCTGGTGCATTAGCAGGTAGAGTGCTACCCTTGCTTTCTTCCACACTGTTTCTCAATGTGACCTCCAAAAGGTCCAATCAAGTGGCTGTGAATCAGGCAAGATGTCAATGCAGTTGAATGGAAAGGATCAAGCATCTGAAATGTTGCAGGCCAACACTACCTAGAATTCAGAGGTATGTCCGGCTCTGACAGGGGACAGATATTACAGGGCTCTGTAAAGACAGACAGGTAGGCCTACCTTTATCCTGGAAACCACATGCTGTGGATATTTCCTCTATTCTCCTTTATCTATGTGTCATAACCCTGCTATATCATATATCTTCTACATTATGCAGTAGCTTGTCTATATGATGTTACTCCTTGTGTTGAAAGAGTCAGCTCCTAGCAATTTGCAGTAAATATGAATGCCCAGGGAAGAACATCCTAAGTGGAGCTTTAAGGATACAATAATACTGGGAGCATTTACTGTTATTATCAGAGATTGTGTTTAGATGCTTTTTTCCTTGCCTAAGTGTATTGATGGGTTTGTGGCAAAGCAGTAACAGGACATGTGCAGGATTTCTTAGTACCTGACATAATGGAGGTGCACAGGATGGGGTTGGAGGACAGGGTTCAACATATTTACCAAATACTGCTTTGCCTCAAGGAAGGCAAAATGTGTCAGTATTATGAGTCAGATACTTTCCCAGGCTAACTCCTCTCATCTTCCATTTGTCCTTGGCCCATGGAGCAAATTCTACTGCTAGACAAACAATATATCCCTAAGGATGCTCCCCCCATTCTGAACACCCACATCACCTGTTCATTCCATTCTCCCATGTGCTGAGGTGTCATATTTGGTGCTTCTAAAAGCATGGTGGCAGCAACAACAGCATTTTCTTCCCTCAAGCCTTGAATATCCACTAAGGACCAGAACTGTAACACTCTGACACTGTGTGAGTCTGGGAAGCTGGGAGTATCCAGGGTTCACAGTCTGGGAAAGAAGCCGTACTCACACCCAAATCCAAGCCCACCTGGTGGGGCAGGAGCTGGGCTACTGGTTCATTGCAGTGTGGCTGTAACCCTGCACTTGCTTGTTCTCACATCCCGGCTTGACTAGGTTGCTGCACTTTCTTTGGGTTGGACAGAGCCTGCCTGACCAGGTGCTGCTGAGTCAGCCACCTCTGGAGACGGCCACCTCTCATATTGTCAGTATCATTGCCATCCTGCCCAAAACCTCACCTAATTCCCCAGAAGCCTGGCTGTATTTTTGGCCGGGAGCACAGCAGGTAACAGCTACAATGATCAATGCATCCATTTATAGCAAAGCCCTGCTCTGAGGTTTAGCTTCACTTTCTTTTCTTTTTTTTTTTTTTAATTTCCATAAGAAGTTTGCCAATTTCCTGCCATTGTGGGGTGGGGTTTTTTTCAATTAAAATGAGCTTATGTTCTTTAAGGCATTCAGCAAGAAAGATTTCTAGATTCCCAGAAAAAAATGAGATTTTCCAAGCTGTTTTCTCAAGTTTTGGTCACAGATGGGATCAGGCTTCTGTTTCATTAACCAGTAGATGTGGCAGGTGGGACACATCAGTAGCACTGCAATCCTCTAGGCAGTGTTGCTGTGGGTGGCTGTAAGGTGCTGCTGGATTCATGCCAGCAGCACTAGCATGGCACAGTGTGCCTTGTGTCCTGCATTGCTCTTGAGTTCTCTGGCAGAGAGGAATGTGTCTTGTGGCTGCATCTAGTTATTTGCATTGTCTGCTTTCATGTGGTTTTATCTCATTTCCTTCACTGCAAATTTTTATCCCAACTTTGAGTATGGCTAAAATTCTGAAAGCTGGAGTGATTTAATTACAGCTGTATACACAGTAAATGAGAGCATGCTTTCGGTCACAACCCCTGCAGTTGGGATGATAAAAGAATTTCCATTACCTCCTTCTTTTCCACCTCAGGAAAGTCTGAATAAAATCTTTCACTCTCTTTGAATAGTTGTAATTAAATCACTACAGCTTTCAGGATTTTAGCTGTACCCCAAGTTGTGGGGCAGTCTCTGCAGACAGCATTCTTACTTCTGAAAGCTACTGTCATTGGGCTAAGAAATAGCATCTAAAAACCAAAATTATCAATATACAATATACACTGGCATAATTTCACTCTTCGTGGAACAGCCACATGAAATACTGAATCTAATTGGGCCCTTGAAAGATAGTATTATACATTCATATCTAGGCTGTAATCAAGCCACATCTTCAGGTAACATGTTATGACGAGAAGCTCAATGTGAGCCGGCAGTGCACTAATGCATCTCAGAAGGCCAACCATATCTTAGGATGCATCAAGAGGAATGTGGCCAGCCAATCAAGAGAGATGATTCTCTCCCTTTACTCTAATCTTGTGAGACCCCACCTCAAATACTGCATCCAGTTCTGGTGTCCCCACCATAAGAGGGACATAGATCTGTTGGAATGAGTCCAGAGGAGGGCCACAAAGATGATCCAGGGGCTGGAGCAACTCTGCTACAAGGATAGGCTGAGGGAGCTGGGATTGTTCAGCCTGGAGAAGAGAGACTCCAGGGGGACCTTATAACTGCCTTCCAATACCTGAAGGGATCCTACAGGAAGGCTGAAGAGGGACTCTTCACAGGATGAGGGGAAATGGTTTTAAACTGAGGGAAAATAGGTTTAGATTGGATCTTAGGAAAAAGTTCTTCAGTACAGGGGTGGTGAGATTCTGGAATAGGTGGCCCAGAGGCATTGTGGATGCCCCCTCCCTGGAGGTGTTCAAGGCCAGGTTGGATGAGGCCTTGAGCAATCTAGCGTAGTTGAGAGGCGTCCCTGCCCATGGTGGGGAGGTTGGATTAGATCATTTCTAAGGTCCCTTCCACACTAATCCATTCTATAATTATAAGATTCTATGACTTTAAAGGCTCAACCCAGTTGTCAAATACCTAGCAAACATGCTATGATTAAGAAATAAAAAGTGTTTGTTTACTTTCATCTGAACACTCCTACTTTCTCTGCTGCCTGTATTACGGGCTGAAGAAATTCCAACCCAGCTATCAGTTTAACCACTCAAATTTTAGAGTTGAAAGCTCTTTTCCGGTGGCTACAAAATTCTGTAAAATATTCTTTATTCAGCCTGTGGCATTCCAGTGTGGCGAGAGTTAAGGAGGTGGGAAAAGCCACCTGTGGGTGTGCTGGCCTCAAAGGTACCAGCCTGCACACCTGTCCTGGCAATGCCTGCATGGTCTATGTCCCACAGCACTCCTCATGTCACCTGGGGATGTCCTCAGGACCCAGCTCTGCCTTGTTAGCATGTTTGTTATATCCTAAATGTGGAGAAGATGTGAAAAGTTGCACATTGCTGAGGGCTGTTGAGAGACTGCTGGTTCTGCCCTGCTGTGGAGGCACTCCACCTACCCCTGGCATGATTAGTTTATTATCCCAACACAGGATATTGTTACTAGAACTGGAATATGGCCATGTTAACTCTATTTTTTCATTAAACTAAACAAATGAGACTGAAAAGATACAGGAGGATCCAAAAGAGCCATTACTGTGTTTTAGCCAATTTCCTTATCACTGCGGTAGAAGTATGAGGAGATGCATTATAGGACTGTAGTTTAAAATTGTGCCAGCAGAATAATTTAGATGTTGTCCAAAATTAACAAATCTAAGCTGTTATTTCTCCCAGAGGTTTGATAGTATAATTTTTTTTTTCTTTTCCAGCATGTCTAGGTAGCACCTTCTATAAACTGCTGCCAAGGAAACTCTTAAAACATTTTAGTTGTTACTAAACTTTATTTTAGTGAGGATGATCAAAGCATGATTAACAGCTATAGTAGGGTGAGGGTGTAGTGCACTTTCATTAGACAGCTAGGAGCCAGTACTCATTTTTCCCAGAATACAAGGTCTCTGGGTCTTGCTTAAGCAGACATGTTCATGAGTACCTTTGTTCCAAGGAACCTGCTGGCTTTCCTCTGTTGGGTCTCATGTGTGTTCCTAAGTGTCTGCAGAATTTGGGCTGGAGTAAGTAATGGTCTGACAGAGGGAAAGCACCACTTGCCTCAGGTGCACCAGCAGGTGAAGACAACAGGCAGAAGAGAAGCAAACCTCTCCATGGGCCTGTGTGTGCCAAGGCAGATGTCACCTTAGCAGTAGCAGAGCTGGAGTGATGATGATGGTATATAGTGAAAGCTATGCTCATTCCCTAAGCCATCACAGCAGGCCATTGGCTGCTTTATTTCATAGCAACACATGTAGTAATGCTCCTTTGAACTAAGGCAACGTGGAAAAATGTTAACTGCATGTGGGCACCAGGCTGCCAAATACACAGATGAAAGGTCTGCTCCTTCCCTCCTGGCCTGCACCCAACCCACGGTGGACATGGGCCCCTGGGAGTTTCAAAAATGCCCAGTTACCTCCTGACATTTGCCACCGATATCATCTGCAGAAGATGTTCACTGTGTCCTCTTCAAGCATCTGAGGACCATCACTGTGCATTGCTAGGCCTCCATGCATATCCATGGACAGAGGCTGCTTCAGCCTGCCTGGGAAGGTGCTGGTGTTCCAGTGACCGAGCAACATGGCACCAACCTTAGCTGAAGAAAGGAGCAAAGTGAGGGGAGAATAAGCACCTTTGAAAAGTTGTTCTTACACCTGAGGAAACAGATTATGATACTTCTGATGCTACCTGTGCTGTTCACAGCCCTGATTTCATTTAAAGTTTTCAGTTAGGTAGATTTCCCCTCCTAGGAAAAAAAAAAAAAAGTTAATCTCAAACTTCATTTCAGGTCTAGCCTCAAAACATTATCTTGTGTCAGCATGTGAATGACCAAAGCATTACTTCTTGTCACAGTACCAGAAGGGCAGGAGGATGGCGCACTGAAATTCACTTTCTAATTTCCAAAATGTTTTCCCCTCTACTTACTCTGTTTTGACAATGGATGGTTTATGTCAGCTGAAAGGAGTCTGAAGATATGTCAGCATCTTACTTTTTTTATGTCCAGCCAACTGTGTTGGCAAGTCAATTTATGAAGGCTAAATTATAAGCAGTAGACCAGAGATGGAAAAGTCTTTATTAGATAAAACAGGCAATGCAGGGTACAGCTCTGCCTGAGAACTTATCTGATGCCAGACTGACAGTATTCTTGCCCGGCGGAAATTATTAGTCTTTGAAAGAGGTATGAAGTGAACCACATTAAAAATGGCAGCGCAGAAGATGTCTGTCTGCTCATCAGTTATCACAGGTAGCTACACTGCTCTGTGTGACAACTGTGGAGGAAAGCCGCCCAGAGCTGGAGATGTGCCAGCCTTTAGGACACATCACAGAGCATATCTGATAACAGTGCCATGTTTCCTATAGGTGGATATGACTAATCATAGAAATAGGTATGCAGGCTGACACTGGCATAATTAGTTTTTAAAACTCTCAGAGGTCACTGAGTGTACATATACAATTTTATCCAATTAACCAAAATTATTTTTGTACATCATGTGCCAGGAGTGTTTGTAAGGGTAAAGACTCTAGGGGTAAAGACTGGAATGATCACTCTGGTTCAGCAGGCTATTAGGGCTTGAAGTCCTGATTCAGCAACGTACTTCAACACGTGCATAAATTTAAACATTTGAGAAGTCCTGTTGTTGACAGTGGGACTACTTAGGTGCTTCAAGCTGAATAATTGCTTAAATGTTTTGCTGAATATGACAACAGTGAATAAATGTGGTACAGGTCTAGAGCTTTTAAATGTCATGTCAGGCAGAGGAAACACCATTAACGAACACCAAGTTGCTGTCAAAAGGGTACCCTGCTTCTCCAGAGTGAGGGAAATTT
Source organism: Megaceryle maxima (assembly GCA_024605025.1). Classification (NCBI taxonomy): domain Eukaryota; kingdom Metazoa; phylum Chordata; class Aves; order Coraciiformes; family Cerylidae; genus Megaceryle; species Megaceryle maxima. The sequence continues at coordinate 11,435 of JANHGN010020748.1, read as the reverse complement.
TGGAATGGTGCTGCTGTGCGGGAACAAAGTCAGATCTGACTGCAATTCACTGCACACTTACCTTTCCTTGCTGCAGAGAATGCCTCTCATCTCTTCTTTGGTAGCAGCTTTGTATTACTTCTCCTTATTAGAGACAAAACCCAGAAAAGTAGCTTGCAATCTAAGCTCAAATTCTTGTGATTATTGTGCAGTTTCAAACTACAGGCCATCAACATGTCCAGGATGTATTGATCTGCTAAGGATCCTCAAAGGCTGCAAAATCCAATGACAATTCATTTTTTGTTTCAACGGATTGAGTCAGAGGCTGGGGAGGGGCAGGAGTGGAACTTTTCCATGGCTGATATTGCATTCATGAATCCAGTCCTTTGTTTGGCTGGGGGCTGCATGCTGACAAATGTGCTGTTTCCTGAAAGCTGTAACATCTTTGTCCGGTGTCCAGGTGCAGGAAGTAGGGTACAGACTGGAGCAGTCTGCTTCTAAAAAGGATTTTTTTTAAATCATTTTAAGATTAAGAAAGCAACCCAAAATCTCAAGACATGCTTAAGATCAAAAAGACTCCAGCTCCAGAAAATACCAGAGCTTCTTTTCATCCCACAGCTAGCCATCTTTCTCTACTAACAAAGCCTGGCTGAATCAACTATTATCTATCCTTTTCCATAGACACTACCTCATTTTTTCTTTCTGAAATCTTCTTTATGGTCATTAAGTCTACTGCAAGCTTCAGATTAGGTAGTTGTGTGTGTGTATTGAGATACTATGTCAGTCTTCTCCTTGGCTGTGATTGACAGAAGGCCAGTGTCATGGCACTGGCAATTAGTCAAGAATGGTAATACCCTGAATGATGAGTTCTCATATACTGTCGCATTAGATCATTTTACCCTTGAATTGCCTCAAGACCCAAGCTAACACCCAGTCAGCCTATCAGTTTAGTACAGCAGTTCTCAGCTTCAAAATCAATAGGAGGCAAGCAGAAGGTGGTAGGGTCCCATGGAATTTGACAGCTTATTATTGAAGCACAGTGAATACCTTTTAGCAGGAAAATGTGGGACTTGGCTTACAATAAAAGTCACTTTTTCAGTGCAGTGTTAGAGCTCAAAACTTGAAGGAAAAATACTTGAGATTGACCTAGTCATTTTTTTTTTTAAAAGAATAAAAGTTTCTTTTGGGCTTTTTTAAATAAGAATGGAGATTAGAAACAGAAGACTCGATCACAAGCCTTAGACTTGGACACTTATAAATCTATAGAGGAGAAGCTGTCCTTCTCTCTTCAACTTAGCCTGATCATCTGCACTGCAGAAAGCCATTTATCTGACTGTCCCCTGATTCAAACCCCTTGAGCACTATCCACACTAGCCTGCAGCACACCGAGTCGAGGTTTGAGCTCTCCAGCACTTGGATCAACAAATGACTGTCTTAATTACTGACTTATAAAGTCCTTTTCTTTCTGAAGTTCAAATGTATGTTCAAGTGTCTCTTTCTGATGAGCACAATAGCTCTGCCAGGATATGGAGAGCACATCCCTCTGGACTGCTTGGTGGCTAAGAGCTGTGGCTGACAGGGAGAAGAGCCTGGTTATATATTTTTTTCCAAAATAAGTAGATAAGTCTTGTATATCTAAGTGTCCCACACTTAGGGACTGTGTTTTATCCCTTGAGCCACCATGGACCAAAGGCCACTCCCCAAGAAATAACAAAATGGCTTAGATATGCCAAAATTTCAACATTCCTTTTTTTGTTGGGTTTGGGTTTTTTTATTATTATTAGATCATTATTATTTCTGAAATTCAACTTGAAATGGAAAATGGCTTCCTTTGATCTGAAATTCCATTCTTCTGAAAATGCATTATTTTTTAACAGAAAAAAAAAACCAAAAAACAGGCCTACAGAGAAGTAGCTAATATGTTTTTACAGCTGTATCTATTAAAGGACCCATTCACAGCCCAAGTAGGATCCAGCACTCAGTGTAAGCTGACACAAAGCCACTGAATTCAATGGGCCTTGGACAAGCCATGAAACTTCCTGCAGAGAGCATATAACTGGATATCAGAAATGTAACCAATGGTAAGTCATTGCAAATTATAAAATCAAAAGCAAACATGTTCTTGCATTTTGTCACACTACTGTTTTGCCACTTAGCTTCTGACCAGCCTTAGAAAAGCAGACTCTGTTATGTGTCAGGAAGAGCTGGGCTATAACTCCACTGCTAATCCAGATGTGCTGGGCAGTCGTCATTTCACTGTCATGGCTAGATGTGACAGTTACATCTTTCTTAAATACCTTTGCTGGAGGAAACCATGCATACAGGCCCCATGTTTTCTTTCAGCAAGCAAGGACACCCCCATTAGACACACAGGGAGGGAAAGGATGGTGCCTCACACCAGTCAGAGGAGCACAGCTGCTGAGAAAGGGCCAAGGGCAACTTTCTGTGAAGTAGGGATGCTGCCCTCCCACTCTGCTCCCTGGGACCCTCCTTAGCCACCCTTGGGAGAAGGCATGGCTGGATGATGCTGCCAGTTTGGGATAATGGTGGCCCTAGTTTTAGTTTAAAAACTTCAGGGGTTAGTGTTGTTTCAGGGGTTGGGTTTTTTTTTTAGTGGCAGTGTACTCTACAGCTGCTCCTGGACTTTGCTCCTCTGCCTTTGAGCTGCATATTATATAGTGCCTTGGGACTCTAATTACTTTGGAGACTGACAGGTGAGATTCTCAGTGGTTTACAAAGTAACTACCCACAGCTTTTCACTGTGGCAGTCAGTTTAAATCTTGGGCTCTTTCATGGTAGAACTTAAGTTATCTCTGCCCACACTGAAGTCACTGAGATGAGAATGACCCTGGTAGGGGAAGGTACAGATGGGAATAATTTCCAGTGCTGAGTGAAATTCCTCATGACGCGCCTGGTGAATCTCATATCACCCTTGGGGACTACATGGGGTATCATTGTTTTGGTCTGATGAACAGAAATGTTGCAGCAACAAAGGCCAGTGTCACAATCAGGGCCAGACTCTGCAGTGCCCCATTCCAGCTGCTGTCCCACCTCTGCTAGTAAGGGGCCATCTTCAGAGAAGACCTAAGCACTTGCAGAATGCCTGGAAATCCCCAGGCATTTCACACACTCACTGCATGTCAGGACTAAGGTCTGTACAAATATGGGGATTTCTCTGTAAAAGGTAGGGGCCTTCAGTACTTCAGAATTGTGTCCCTATTAGATGTCTGCTTATTTATCTAGCCTGTTTTGAAGGGGGGGTTGGTCTTGTTTTGTTTGTTGCTTTATTTTTTGGTCTGTTTTGGTTTTTCCCCACAAAATTGAGTCTTCTGGGCCTATACATTATGCCAGTATATAAATCACTGGCTTTGCTAAGCAAAGGCTCTCCTCTGAATTCTGTGATGAATCTCTCATGTTGCCTGAGTAATCAGCTGTGTCATTAATGCCTGAGGGATCCTCCCAGATGGGACAGTATAACACCCAACTGCTGAGCAACTGCTTGAAGGTATACTTGTTATGGTGCATTTTACCTGTATTGCTCAACAGCACCTATTTCTCTCCATTCAGCAAAGACAGGAAACACTACATTTCCTGAGCCTACACTCAGGAATTTGCAGCTTTCATGTCATGTGCCCGTTTCACTCGGGGCGCAGGGCACCCTGAAGACAGAACAAAGGGCATCTGTTCATTCAACCTAGTCTATTTTCCCTTCCTTAATTTCCAGGGGTTTGTTCTTTTAATTCCCTTCTTTTCCACAGAAGACCCTATGGGATGTTTTTTCAGTATGGTGTTTTTCCTGTGTGAGGATACTGTCAAGAAGACTATAGTAGCTTATTCATGCAGGTCTCCTGTCTTAAATACTTCTTCCACTCTTCAAGGAAGAGGAGAGCAGAGCCAAGATGACCCAGCAACATACAAGCACCTGACCAAATTTTGAATGTGTTCACTGACCACTGGCCATTTTCTGCCACAGAATCATACGCCCACAAAGCTGTTGTCATTTCACTGGTCTTATGCACATAACGCTCCTGAGGTACTGAAGGAGTTAAATATCGGGACAGGTATCTTACAGGACAGCCTGCTACAGCGGGAGAAGATGCTCTGCTATGCATGCAGTTGCCATTAGATGTCTCTAGCCCCTTGGTCTTAGAAACGGACGCAGTCAAGCATGACAGTCAGGGGTTGGTAGCAGAAGATGGAATTGGCCATTAATCCTCCTAGTTAGCAAGCAAGGGCTGATATAAAGTGTCCAACTGCTTAGGAAGGAGATCTTGGATTGCAAACTAAGCTTCTTATGGATCGAGGTCCTCTCTGACCTCTGGTGGACCAGGACTTTCTGAAGGAAGTGGTCTAGTGCTCTGGTGGAAAGAGAGGCAGTGGTGGAAGGCATGCTCAGAAGCAGATCAGGATGCTCTGCATGTTATAAACACGGGTGTACAGAATTCGCTTCTCGATTGTTGAGGAAGCCAGAGTTATTTTCCTCAGTTTAGTTTGCTTATTTAAACAACACAATAGATTTTCCCTGTGTGATTAACAAGGATCTTTCAAAACAATAAAGTTTACATTTCCAAAAAGACTTCCCAAGCCAAGCAAAGCTAAGCAAAGCCAAGGTTCTGTTATCTTAGTTGGCTGGAGTAGACCAGTCCCATATGGATCAGCTTGCTATTTCCATTTTCTATATGAATAAAACAGCCCAGAGCAAAGTAAAATGACTTGTCATGGCCATCATGCAAGTTAATTGCAGAACTGGAATTTTACTGAATGCTCAGTCTGGTCAGTTTGCCTCTAATATTTTCATGCAGGTGATCATGGAAAAGAATGATATATCTGTTCTTTGCTGTGGGCTCACTGAAAGTAATTAAGAATGGCAATGGGTGTTAAGTTAAATGAAGGTCTCAAAGGTAGAGACGTGGATAGGAAAAAAATGCAAAGTGCCAATTATATTAATCGTGATCAATTAGGAAAAACTCTTCCCTCTCCCTCTTCTCTAAGCAAAAGAGTTTTGGAGACCCTGACTCATGAAACATTGGTGCTCAGCAAAACCTCATGGGCCCAAAGCTAACTGGAAGAGTCAAAGCAGCAAAATTAGACCAGCAACAGACATAAGAATGGCTCCACCACCTCGAGGTGGAAGTCTGTTTCCCTGAGCATTCATATTGCCCATGCCCATATTATTCACCTGGCCACCCCAGCCCTTGCCCATGTGACCACTACAGGCACTGGCAGCTGTGTTAAAGACCCCTCACAGGCATGCTCAGGCCAAGCCATGCTGTGTTTGGCCACATCAAACTTCTAAATCATTAGCCATGAAGAGCTGCAGGGCTCCATAAATAAATAATAATTTTGAAATTTTCTGATAGTTGCTGAATTTCTTGTAAAAGAGTTAACGAAGATGAATGAAGCAAATTCCAAGTGTTTAAGATTTATGGTCTATGTGACGACCTTCCTTAGAAACATGTCAGTGCCATTCCCCTTGCTGGCTGAGTGCACACATGCACACAGTGTCTGCAGCTCTCACAGCCCATTTCTTTCCGTTTGGCCTTTTTTTTTTTCTTCACCCTGAATTATTAGGATGTGCCCTATCTTCATGTCTTGGGGAATACATCAGACTTTCAGTAAACACACACAATGCAGTTCCTTTTTTCCCAAGAGTCAAAAGGAAAAGGCTCCTCCCCACAAGATAAACAACCCACCCACCCAGTCTCTCAAGCAAACACACAGGGGAAGAGATGACGGGCTTTGCGTTGTGCCTTTTAGGTCTCCAGGCTGCTGCCTTCTGTGGTGGACAGCAACATCGGTAAGGGCCACCTCTCGAGAGTGACCTGCCATGGGTCATCCCAGGTGAGGTCTGTGACTCTCAGATCCAACAGTGCTTAGTACATGGCTTCTCCCTTACCCTCTTGCCAGAGAGACAAGCATTTCCACCAGGGAGGTATAATGATCAAGCAGCCAGGTGTTGTAAACTGCACCATGGTCTGTGGGAGCTGATCCAGTTTCTGTTGAACTGGTACTAAGTGATTTCTATGGCTGATGGCTGAAATGTCTTTTAAATTAATAGCATGATGTGGGTTTGATTTAAAAATAAATAAAAATCCATTGACATAGGAACCTTGAAACTTGTCCAATTTGCCTTACAACCTGACCCCAAGACCACTAAAGTCAGTTTAAAGTCCCCCTTTGATTTTATCAAACTTTAGATTTGCCCTTGGCAAATGTTTCAATTAATCTTTGCCAGGTTCCATGTTTGTAATGAAATCTAAATTCATGTTAGTTTTGTGCAGTTCCTGTTTTTCTAACAAACATTCTTCACTGCCTTATTTCCCATAAAGATATGTACTTAGGCCTTACAGACCAAGTAGAGCCTTATGTAGAAGGTAAATCAATGGCCATATGGGACCTACCTTTTAGGATGCCATAGTAGCACCAAGAACATGGTGGTTAGTTATCAGAAAGTCTTCAAATCACTTTTCACCACAGGATGGTCTGTTTATCCCATTATCTGTACAGGAACAATCCCGTTATTGGGGAGCAACACTGGGCTCACTGACTTGGTTACCTTAGGAGGGAAGAAGGAAAGAATCACATCACAGTAAGAAAAGCCTATATGGCCAAGATATAGACAATGACACACTCATCCAGACTCAACCATGGAAACAAGAAACCAGAGGAGAACCAGTTGCCATTGGTAGAAGACAACTGTCTACATGACTACTCTTAGGCTGTAGCAAATCTGAGGTCATTTACATTAGCATAGACCTCTCTCATCTTCCAGGGAGGATGCAGAGATGTCAAATTATCCCACATATGCCACTGTACGAATCAGCAGGGACAGTTGCCATAGATCAGCAGATACCTTGTAATTTGTTACCCAGCAGTAAATTCTTCATGCATTCACACATGCAATCTCCCTTGGAAATGAAAGATGCTCTGCAATGTTTTGGAGTGTGCCAGGCTTTCTGCCTAGCACTCAGATAACATTAACCTCTTTTTGGTGTCTTTTCATTGATATTTATTTTTAAGAATACAGTCAGAATTGCAGTTCCTGCTATTTTTGTATTAACTGGCCTTTCTTGTTATTCACCTGCTGACTGGACTGATTATTTCAGAGAATCATTAGCACTTGACTGTCTCTTCACTCCAGTTTGAAGACTACCATTTTTGGGACTGCTCGTTACTGGAATGTCTCTGTGTTTGGTGGTATCTCTGGGTGGGAATAAAGGACTTCCAGATGGGCTGTGAAAACTCTTCCTTCAAAACACCAGTATTAATCAGGCTCCAGCCCTTGTATTTTGTACTGCAGGTGCTTGTCTCCCCCATCACAGCAGAAAAGTTTAAAACTTAACTAGAACCAAGAGAGATTACATTAGCTTTCAAGGACACAAGCTCTACATCATATTTACTTTCATTAAATGTTGATTATGTTTTAAACAGTTTTGGTTCAACAATATTCCTGTGTTGCCATCCAGTGCTTACTGAAGATCAGTCTGCAAAGCACATGTTCTGATGAAAACTTGGGTTTCCCTTTGGCAGTCCACACAGGGCCATGATGTGAAAGTGGTAACTGGCTTTGGTGCCTTCTAGAATAAAACCTAGCATAGGTGGAATCCACAGGATGTCAGCCTCTCGGCATATCTGAATGGAAAGGCAGGCTGGATAGCACATAGCATATGGAAGACCCAGAGAAGTTGATTTAGTGCAAGTCTAGCTTCCAAGGCAACCAACAGCAGCGTCATCTCCTTGGAGTATGTTCTGCCAAGGAATCTTCTCCTGCCGACACGATGCTCAGACCTCACTATCACACAGGAGTCTTTTGAGGGATAAAGCAGTATGGCACTCCAGTTGACATCATCATCCTTTTGCTTTTTGTGTGCCATTTCAGTCCTGTGTGCCACATCCAGTCTGGGTTTGCACAGAATTAATAGTACATGATAATAATTAAAGGATAATGGTCTGCATGTTCTGCAAAAGGATGACAGAATCTCCATGCAGTGGAGTCTCTTGCTGAGCTGCAGTTCGGGTACTTTTCTTCATCTGGTAGTCAAGTGCATATCCTGAACTAATACAGATAAGCTCATATGAACAGGAATTCCTTTCATTCAGGCCCCATTTCTTGAGGAGATAGACAAATGTGTCCTAAAAAGACAAAGTTATCCCAAAGAAAGCTTATTCCAACATATATCTGCAATATGTATATATATTTGAAAAACACTTAACAAGCTATCTTGGCTAGTAACACATTGCAAAAGATGGATTTAAGAAAAGTATGCTGTTCCTTACGAACTCCAAAATGTGTTGGAGAAGTTCTTTTGAGAAAAGAATGGGTTTGATATAAGGCAGATCCTTATGTCTGACTCAGGGTGGTTAAAACAACATCAACAAAAAATTTAAAGCAATAATTAGAAGGACAAGAAGGATCAGAGAGCAAAAGCAATTGCAAATGATACAGAGCCTTGGAAAATACAAGAAAGCAGAAAAAGCTTATAAATACTTATGTCAATAGAGCGAGCCACTGGCCCTCATTTAATTAGCAATTTTTATTAACAGTGGTTTGTTGACTAGTGTAGTGTTTACCTAGGGCCTGCATAAAAACCATTACAATCAGGAGATAGTGGCATTTTAATCCCCCTATTCCCAGTGTGGAAATGAAAGTGCTAAACCGGTCATTTGTGTCCATCAATAAACCAGGGGCAGAGCGTTCACCACTCTTTGTATTTTCTTTAGGGGGTGGGATGCAGGGGCCTATACCCATGGGGCCAGCTGAGCTGCAGCTTGCAGAGAGGCAGAAGGTAAAATGGTTTTGGACAATGTTGTTTCATCTGTTGCATATGGATTCATAAAACCATGGCCAGCAAAACAACCACTGATTCCCAGAAGTGTCTCTTCCTGATGGTGGTGTAGCAGGATGTGAGCCTGAGGTTACAGATTTTATTTATTTGAACTCAAAACCCATTAATTAGAAATCTAAAGTCTATTCTACATCTAAAATGTAGATTTCCATTCCAGCAGGGCAAGTCCACTGGAGACTTTGGGTTGGAGGTACGGGACCAGGACCCACCTCACTGATGGTGCTTAGTACTGGAGATAGCCTCCTTGCTTACTTAGTTGGCAAAATGGGAAACAAGATAGTACTTTTTTTTCTTCTTTTTTTTTTTTTTTTTCACAAGGTCCTTTCTAGAATTCAGACAGCATTACACCGTGCCCCATTTCTGCTTCCCATAATCTGAGGCCAAGCAGGGGCTGAGCCAAATCCAGAAATGGTTAAAAGGGTTAAAATTAAGTGTTAAATGGGGCTGTTTAGAGTCACCCCAAGGGATCAGTGCACTGCTGAGGCTTTCCACTTTCCACTCTTTCTTAGTGCCCTGTACCTGCTCAGAAAGGCCTGTGCTGCCAGAGGCATCAGGCTGGTGGCTGGGAGCTGGTGACACTGGCCCTGGAAACAGGAAGGGCCACCCCCTCTGTTCCAGGTGAGCCATGTAGGGGAAGGCAACTGGAGCAATGTGGGCAGCTGGTGTAGGTAGGGGACAGGTATAAGTCAATCTGCAGTCCTGGTTTATACCCAGCAGTGGATTGTCTCCATTGCTGCTGGACCCTCAGCCTGCTGCATGAAGGTATTTTTGTGGGGAAGGCTGAGATGACAGGAATGCAACTTCTCTGCGTTACATTACATCCAACTCCTAATTACAATAAGAGACTTTCAAGTCCGATGACGGTGACTAAAGGGGTGTGGACCAAAATCCTCAGTGAGTTGGCTGGGCTCTGAGGAGGCTGGCACGCGGCCAGGACAGGGAAAGGCAGCTGGTTCTCTGCCAGGCAGGAGGTGGGCGGCTGACACACTGCGGGAGGTTTCCTGTGCTTGCTCCATCCCAGATCTCCTCCTGTCACCCCACAGCACACAGAGGTTGGTCTTTCTGATTGAGTCCAGCAAGGACCTGCCAGCATTTGCTGGGCTGAGGCCACCAGCTGAGGCAGAGAAGCTCCTGGCTTGTCCGTGGGCTGTGTGCTGGCAGGTGCTACAGCCGTGGCTCTCTACCCACCGGCACAGCCCAGCCATGCCTTATACCCACCCAGAGCAGGCACGCATCCTGCCCCTCTATGCAAGGTCACCCTCCAGTTGATGTAGACACCGTTCCACTTCCTCAAATAGCACAATTAACAACTATCCCACCTCAGACTGCTGCTGCAGCAGGCAGTGAAAAAAAAAAAATTTGTGGCAATTTACATTTGCCTCAAAAATGAAGGTGACTGAGCTGTGCCGTGCAGCTGAGGCAGGCATCAGGATCTCTGATCTCCGGCTTGCTGCCTCTGTGGCTGTGCAGGGTGTGAAGCATACCTGATGGCTGATGGCATTAACGACCTTTATCTCCAGGAGCGAGGAGAGAAGAGGAGGGATAACTCACAAGTGGCTTTAATGGGTGAACATTAATATAACGGGAGACCTGCAATCATATAATTATCTGTCTAATCTGTCCATCTGTCATACACGCACTTTATTGATTATACACACACACATACAACATATATCTGCAATATGTATATATATTTGAAAAACACTTAACAAATCATCCATGGACTGGAAGATTTATCCTGTGTGTCACAACTGTTCAGGCTGCCATTTCCATTATAGCTATTCTTTCCCAGCGTGCCTAACTTTCTTCAGTGTGGCACTTTTATGCTGGCATTTAAACATTGCATTTGAGCAAAGTTTGAAAGGAAAAATATGAAAAGATCTTGTTCAACCACTTCTAGATTCAGTAAAAATGAAAAATTACTTTCTCCACATTTTTGTGTTAATAACATACTCTCTGCTCAGCCTGACTGATGATGAGACAATTTACCTGGGAGGCATTGCAAGTCTCTCAGCAAAACAAAGCAAGAAACTTTTGTAACTCTCTCTGGTCCTCGATGCCTCAGGGGAAGGGAAAAAAAGGCAAATAAGACTATTTCCTTCACCAAAAAAAAAAAAAAGCATGCAGAAGAGAAAAAAACAACCCTTTGTGTTAGGGTCGGTCTGTCAGCACTATTTGTAAATATTCTCTGAGCTTGAAGGTTTTTCCTTCCTTCTTTTTAATAAGAAAAATGTGGGGAGAGCTTTTGTCTTGTTCCACGAGAAGTATTCCACGAACTGCTTCATTGTAGACAAGGATGCCATTGCCCTGCTAACCCAGTGCTGCTGGGTGTTGCCAGACAAAAGGGAGAGGTGTGAGTGGACCCTGACACTCACCCAGGCCACTCCCTGCCTGGTACGACCCAGTTGACTGCATTCAGCTGCTCTCCCAGTAACTCTCTTCAAGTGATAAATGGGATTTTTGCCCCCTTTCTCTGGCACGCTTGCATTTCCCAGCTTAAACTTTGCAAGTGAATTGTGTGGGCCCAATGGCTTTCTGGGAAGGGAAGGGAAGGGAAGGGAAGGGAAGGGAAGGGAAGGGAAGGGAAGGGAAGGGAAGGGAAGGGAAGGG
>JANHGN010020746.1:17177-30060 GCA_024605025.1 Megaceryle maxima | reverse complement strand
ATAATAACTACAAATATACCTATGAAATGGCTGTCCAAGACCACTCTCATTACATGAGCTAGGATACACTGAAGAGAATATTTTTTGGGATTTATAATACATATACCAATCTTGTTGCTGGTTTTGAAGTAAAAAGAATGTACACAAGAAGGTTGTGATAACATCTCAACCTAATAGAATTTTTAAAATCCCTCCAAAACAAAACAGCCAAAACTTTACTCATGTGCATCTTAAGATACATTTCTGTAAAGCATTATTTATTTTAAACAGCTGGAAACCAAGCTTCGAAAGAATATTGTGACAAAACAGTGCTACGAAGTTAAATGTTTTTCAAGTTTTAATTACAGAATTGCCCAGTGGTACCAATATACTTTATATTCAGGAGTTATTATACTGCTTGTCCTGATTTTTAGTGTATAAAACTTTAAACTGTAAAAAGAAAAATAATGCCCTGGTCATGTTTGGGGTTTTTTCTTTTTGTTTGTTTGTTTGGTTGTTTTTTTAATTAAATGTAATACCCTTGAGAAATGCAAAAAAAGAAATTGAAGAATGTGTGAGGAATTCACAGCTTTCTGTTTTCAAGCTGTGATCCTTCCAATGCACTATATTTACTCCTTTCATCACTATCTTCAGTAGCACACCTTATGGTACAACTTCTTGTGTCTAAAATAGAAGACCTTGTTCTTTGCAGCAAGTGGGTTTTTGAAACATAATGGTAGTTCAGTAAATATTCTTCCTAGAAAACCTGTTTGCTCTGTTAACAGCATTCCTGGCACACAGCTTTGATTCTGTGAAGATGAGTAGGGCTCAAACTCATATTCCTGAGATGTGACATCATTCTGCATTAGGTCATGAAGCCTTCCACAGTCCCCTGTGGTTTACTGACAGATGAACCCATCATCCATACAAATATCTCACTATAACTTCACTACCTTAAATTTGCATCTGTCCTAGATTAACTAGAATTGAAATAATAGTGCTTTGGGCTATAGGAATTTATTTAGCTCTGTGCTACTTCATTTCAATTAAAATATGCTGCATGATATATTTTAAAAGCTAATAACCTTATACCTACATAGGTGACCCAGATGTGTACTTGTGGACCTGAGACTACAGAATGTCTGTCCTTCAGTGCTATATTTATACAGACATTTTGCAATCTAATTCCACTGTTTGGTGGTTTTTGTTTTATTCGAAACTGGATGTTATTTTGTTTCATTTATTATAAAATTACTGTAAAATCAAAAGAAAATTAAGAAGTAATCACATACTATCATCGCTTTTCTCTAGCTCCAATAAAGGTAGGTACTGGAGATTTCTAGGAAGAAACTACTTAAATTGAAAGAGAATGATTTAGAGCAAACCTAGAAGGCCAATTGTATCTGGTGTTTTCTAAAATAAAAGCTGTAATTACACAACTTGATATTTGAACTTCTTGATTCTGGCAAATAACAGCTGAAAACTCTTCTACAGTTTATATCTTGCCTTGAGGCCAAGTTATCTGTGACTATGGAACACTGACTGATGTCTCCCTCGGTTATAGTCTCTCTCTAAAGATGTTGCCTGGCCCTAGTCCAAACAGAAAATAGTTGGGTTTTTTTTTCTGACAGCAAGAAATGGTAAATGGGAACTCTACTGCTACTATGGAAACACCATAGGCATATATACACTTTTGTCCAAAAGTCAGAAAGCCTTTTTAGAGTAGCACCCCAGCCAAAAAAAAAGTAAATTCTTCTAAGATGTTATGTCAAAAAGTAATAAAGCCCAAGGAACCTGACATCCACTGAAAGTCAGTAAAATTCTTCTTTAATATAAGTTTATTATTATTTTAAAATAAAACCATCAGAAGAGTGTATCCTGACAGCATATGTCAGATATTGCAAGGTAGATTAGGAACTGTTCACTGTGAGCCCTTATCACAGTTGTCATCAGGCTTAGACTCATGAACTAACAGTGAGTGTTATGCATTGCTCTCCTTTTCTCAATGCATGCTGTTAGGGAGCATTCTTCAAATCTTTTGACAACCAGTGTGCAGGGAGAATTTTACTTGCTGGTACTCATTTACATTAGAACTCTATCTATCGCCTTCTATGTATAACTAAAGCAGAAAGGGCTTCTAAGGCATTCACAAAGCCATACAAAATTGTCAGGATTTAATGTTTTCAAATAAAAATTGCTCAGAACCTACAAACATAAGTCTGATTAGCTTACCGAGCACTACAAACCCTGGGTGAGAAGAAAACAAAACATAATTTCTTAATATTAAAAAACTGAATTATACATGATATTAATTTTAAAGTAGTTTCTATTACCATCAACTTTTTGTCAGAAGGGATGAAATTTATCCAAAGATCATGAAACATTTTATATCTAATTGGTAGTCACCCTCCAGTGGTATTTTTTACTTTCCTGTATTTACATACATATTAAGACACTGTCTTTTGTTATTGCTCACAATAAAAACACAAAACCAAAAACATAATAAATTCTTTTTTTCAGCATTGGTATTCTGCAGGGCACATCACAATTGCTGGCATAGCTAGAAGCTACAGCTACATAGCTACAGCTAGACATGGCCCTGTAACAAAACTTAATTTACTCATAGAAAATGCACCTGATAGTATCTCGAGCATGTCTGAATGTAACATTGAACTCAAAACAATAAAAATGAGAGGAAAGAGGTACATATGCATTTGCATATGTGAAGGACATAGATGTACATGTTTATGTTTAAGTATATATTCACATATTAACTATATGTTATAATAGATCTGATATCTATAAAATATGTATTATTCACACCCTAGATAATTTGTATCCTTAAGCACATTTACACTAAATAACCTACAGGAAGTCAAAGATAGGTGATTAAGAATTAGAGATGGTGATGTTACTATTAATAGCTTACAGGTGGTTCCCCCCCCCAAATAACCCATGAGTAATTAATATAAAAATATAATAAATACATAAACTTGATTCTTCACTCCAACAGGTGATACAAGTAATAAAAAATTTGCTACGTGTATAGGTAAACCAGACTGAACAGTTGGACTATCTTGAGAAAGCTGGCATTCCAGCTATGGTTGGAGGTTCTGAGCTCTGTTTGCCTTTTGATCAATACTCTGAGATATCTCTATCATGGGTTTTGAAATTGTTACCAATATCATCATAATGTCTTCCTGTCCTGTACTTGGTTTTGTAACTAACCTCATTTTGAACATCAACAAAGCTATAGTCATACTGAAAAATGTCACTTTTAGTTCTTGATTTTATGTGGGGTTCTGCTGAGAGAACTGATCTCCAAATATCCTTCCAACAAAATAACTGAAAAAGTTTAATCAGGATTGGTTTCTTCTGACCAGCATCTCATCATACCCTTTCATTATTTCTTCACGTAACCACTTCATCCTCATAATTTCACATTGAATGAAGTTAAGCATCTGATTCAGAAGTCCAAGGAAGGATCCCTAGTAAGTGATTATGTAACAATACTTTCCAACTATTTCAATTAACATTTATGATTCCCAAGCCAGGGATACAGGGACTTTGAAGACCTCAACATCTGAAAAATCAGAGGAAGATGAAATATAATCCCAATAAAAATTCCCCCCCTTTTTTTTTTTTTAATGATGGTAGAAGTGCAGATAACTGTTAGGAAGAACAATAATAGTGGCAATTCTCAGCACTGTACTAAGTATCTTGGATTTACTTAATCCTCAACTGGACAGAAGTTGGGAAAAAAAGTAAAAAGGAAGACAGGAAGATGTGTTTGGACCAGTAGCAGATGGTGTTACCAACATGTAGGTACCTGGATAAAATCAGAGCAAAATGTGCCAAATCCCCCTCTAATCAATTTATAAATCATAATAAATAAATGCTTATGTTCTTAGTGACATGCTTAGGCACAGTCTATATATTGCTATGAACTGAAGCCAGAAAATTTACAGTGGAAAATAAATTTACACAAATTAAATAAAACCTCTGCATTTGCAATCCTCATAATCCTCAGAGAGGTAATAAATAGTTATGATGTAGAAAAATAATAGATGGGAAAATAGTGGGCTACTCTGTGATTTCTTTCTTGGTCTGCATGAATCTTCACACATATAACCACTAAAATGAATAACCTTTTTTTGACTAAATATTTACCACCTGAATGAGATTCACTATTCAGTGATAAAGTCACTTGAAGCTTCAGCTGACATTATAGGAAAATCGTTAGTCTTTTAATTTGTGTGACAGATATTGTAAAACTGTCTCAAGGCGCTAAGGTTTAGCAGGTTCCTGCATTTTTTCATTAGGAATTAATAGAATATTTCATTAAACCAGAGAAATAAAATCTGGTCAGTTTTCATTTTCAAGATTAATACAGTTTTATCCTAAGTTATAGTAGCCAAAGATTACTAAATATACAACTGCTGTTGGACCATCTACCTAATGACAAAGGCTATGCACTTACCACAACTGTAGAGCAGTGCTCTGGTATAAATAGATATCATGACAGATAGTAAAAAATTGAAATGGAAATATATACACATATGAAAACGGGAAGTTAATGTTACAAGCTAATGTATCAAGAAGTAATTAAAGAATTTCATATTATTTCATTAATGCCTATACTGTGAACTTCGAGTTTTGATTGTTACCTACACCAAAAATAAGCTTTGATGCTTCTTGAACTTTTAAACTCCAAACTCATCTATATATCCCATGGAAGACATACTGTGTTAATTTGGAATTGAAAATTGTCAATGTTATTTCAAGCTAAAAGCTGTTAGGTAAATAAGATACATTTTTGAAAAGCATCAGTTTATGGACAACACTCAATTGGAGTTATTTCGGTAGGAAAGCAGCAGTCTGCAGTGATAGAATCTATGTTATACAATCCAAAGAGTGAACAAGACAACTGAACGAGTAAATTAGAGCAAATTATAGCACAAAGTGAGTATTTATGACTCAGAATTGTAAACACAGTTTATTTTACAGAAAAGTTCACCTTCCTCTGTCAAGAAGCACTGGAAAGACAGCTAACATTGCTATATTTACTTTTGTCAGACTAGATACTTCACTTTAAAAAGCTGGAAGTCTTTTAAACAAATGTGGTTCTGCACTATATTTGTAACAGATCAAGAACAAGAGTCCAAGTGGGCAATATCTGCAGCCACTGATCCCATGAAACTTCTGGTTTGAATAAAGATACTATGACCACCCAAGGAACACTAGTGTTGAATACAACATATAATTAAGAATTGTCAGTTCAAGGCAAATTCATATACAGATATTTCTATATGAAAAGAATATTTCCCCCCCTCAAAATAATAATAATGAATTATTCTATAAATAGTCACCTTGTGGTTGACGACTTGGATGATATATCTGAAGATCAAATGGCTGAGCACTTGTTTTTTGTATTACACTGACATTTTGGCCAGTCCATTTATTGGCTTTTGCAAGCGTGTTGGTCCTCCAATCTGTCCAATACACTTCACTCCCATACAAAGAAACAGCAAAAGGGTGAGAAAGGTACTCATGGCCCCGTATAATCTCTATCATGCTGGTTCCATCATATAATGCAGAATAAATGGCGTCTGATCTACAAGATAATGCCAAATTTAAGATTACAGAAAAATGAACAACACACAACTATTGTAACATTGGTGCAAATGTATAAACCCCTGATCTTACTGGTATGTAAGAGTAAAAGAATGTTTGCTTCAGAGATTATTTAATTCACAATACTAATTAAACTAGGAATATGAAATACAGGTTTGCTTGTATACTGGTTTTAAATTCAAATTTACCTCTGTGCTGTGAAAATACAGCAAGAAAATCAGCTTACAGAAAAAAAAAAAAAAAATTTGGGGTGTTCCATATATAAGTGTCAGTGAGAACAAATGGGCAAGTGCTCCCTACAACACAGGGAGCCAGGAACCATAGATGATACCACAGCTGTCAGGGCAGAAGCTTCACTTTCCAGGGCCACATCCCACTGCCACCTGAGTGAGGTGAGCAGAACAGTCCCCAGAAACAGTTACCAGGTTCAACCAAGTGTCCAACTCACTAAAAAAGTTTGTGGTGACAAGACAAGGTCAGGCCAGGAAGTCACCCTGTGGTTTGGGATCTGGACCAACAGGGCCCATTGCCAGGCAGTGTTGTGGCTGGTCTGGAGACTGCTGCTTCAGCGGTGTCACTCAGGCAGGGGCTGAGCTCCAGGGCTGAGCTGAAATGGGTTTCTGGGACTATGGCCAGAGTGTGGGGGGAAAGGTGCCCAAGAAGCCTGGTCAGGGTCGTTAATGTCTTCTGGTATAGCTCATGAAGACCATGAAGAAATTATGTATAATAGCAATGCAATTAATGTACATACTGTACATTTGCACACGACTATGTACTTAGCATTCATAACCACTTTCCATTTACAATGTAGTTCACATTTCTGGGTATAACAATAGGAATTTATAAACAGACAATAAGAATACAGTTAGCACTTTACCTGGCATCAGTCCATACTATTCTTTTTTCAAAGTGATCTACAGTAAGGCCATTAGGCCAGGCTCCAGTATCCATATCTTTATATATAATCTTTCTTTCTGCTCCGCTCATGGAAGCGGATTCAATACGAGGGAAATTTGCATCCCAGTCTGTCCAAAACAGAATTCTGGTGAGAGGAAAAGTAAAAAAAAGTAGAGATATAAATTACTATTGAAGTATAAAGAACAATCTGAAATGGTTCAATAAGACCATACATGGAAAAAAAAAGTTCAAATATTGATATGTTTTAAATGAGAGAAATAAATATAGATTAATTTGAGGAACTATATATATTCCTTGAAGTAATCATGTAACATGGAGGTAATATTTAATTATTATGATGAAGATATAATTTTTTTAAACCCTAGAAGTTTAATAGCATTCCTCTTTTCATGTCCATTAATACAAGTAACAGTTTGTCTTGTCTTCCTTCTATAATTAGAAACCCAGCTCATTAAAAAAATAAAATTATAATGACAGCCTTTGAAAGAAATCCACAGATGAGGAGGATGGCGAGGGGTGAAGGGGAAGAAAGGTGATTTGAGGGGAGGCAGGGATTAAGGAACAGGTAAAATTAGAGATTTCCATTATTAAGTGTGTTCCAATGAAGACTTCTAGATTTTGGTATGTCACTAATGAATTTTATACAGATTAGTCTTGCTGAGAAAACTGGAAATGTGTTGTATGGTTGGTGCTCTCTCTCAGTTATGTACTATCTCAAATTTTTACCCATTAAGGAGAGGTTTCACACACATAGCCAAAGAAGCTTCTCGTTAAATAACAGAAGCAGTGTCTCCAAAAGGTCAAAACAACACTCTTAACTTTTCTTAGCTTATTAAGTTTTCAATGACACATGAACTTTTTTTTTTTTACTTGTTAAAGGAAAAGAATATCTTTGATATGGAAAGTTTTAATTAGCTGTAAAGAGTTAAATGCAGAGAATCAGACTATAAGAAGATTTTGACAAGTAACATTCAATCCTGAATATATATTCTAATAAGGGCTCTCCATTTAGTGCCTGTGAATAGGAGTACACATTCTAAATAATAAGAGATAAAGGTATAAAATAATAGAATTGTTTAGGTTGGAAAAGACCTTTAAGATCGAGGCCAACTGTTAGCCCAGCACTGCCAGGTCACCACTAAAGCCTGTCCCTCAGCACCACATCTACATGGTTTTTAAATCCCTCCAGGGCCAGTCACTCCACCACTTCCCTCGGCTTCCTGGCCTTGACAAACCTTTTTGCTAAGAAATGTTTCCTAATGTCACAGAATCATAGAATGGTAGGGGTTGGAAGAGACCTCTAAAGATCATCGAGTCCAAGCCCCCTGACAAAGCAGGATCACCCAGGGCATGTCACACAGTAACACATCTAAACAGGTCCATTCTAAACTTCCCCTGGTGCAACTTGAGGTAATTTCTTCTTGTCCTTTCCCTTGCTACATGGGAGAACAGACCAACCCCCCACCCCCCCTCCAGTGTTCTTTCAGGTAGCTGCAGAGAGTAACAATCTCTGCCAAAGGTGAAACTGGACTAACTGGTGAGTGCATTAAATGGCCTGGCAGACAGGTGTAGTCATCTATCTTGGGAGCAAAGCATCTGGGGAAGTTGGTTAACAGAAGGACCACAGACCCAGGCCAGTTGACTGTGAGATTTCTTGCCTCACTGACACACCTATTTGTATGTGCGTGTGTTGTGTGCATCTCATTGTGAGAGGCTGCTGTGGCCAGTGATGATCCAGGGCTAGCTAGTGGATGGACTGGGTGTCTATGCCCAGCTAGGGCAGTATATGTGATGGGATCCTTACCAGCAGCTGGTGTGGGGCTGCTGCCTGGCAGGCTCATACAAAATCACAGAATGGTAGGGGTTGGAAGGGGCCTCTGGGGATCATGTAACCAACCTTCCTGCCAAAGCAGGTTCACCTAGAACAGGTTGCACAGGATCGTGTCCAGATGGGTTTTGAATCTTTCCAGAGAAGGAGATTCCAGAATCTTTCTTGAGCCAGCAAGCTGAGCAGCTTAGTGATCCTGGGTCCAGCTACTGGATAGACTGATTGTCTAAACCCAGCTACTGGAGGAATCCACATTATACATACATACATATTTCCCACTAAAAGACCTTCATCCTTAACAGCTACAGAGGTTAAGAAGATCAGATCATTCCAGCTGTTTGTCTCAGAGCTGAGAGTTTACGTACATACATTTATTTATACATGCATCTCTGTGTGTGTGGACTGAACACATGCTCAGCCTGACAGCAGGTTGGAATGGGGCTATAGCTGCTGCTCCTCCAATAGGATACAGGATTTTTGCAAGCCTAACATGACCATCTATTTTGACTCACTGGTGTTTATTCATATTTATTACTGAAAAGATTGAGAAGCTGTTCCCATCTATGTTCAAAGATTTTATTCTTTCCTCACTTCTAACAAAATGTAGAATACAATTGCTTCTAGCTTTTCAAAAGGCAGATTAAGCCTTCAGTTTCAGGAAAAGTGGTGATTTGATTTTTTTTTTCCCCCTCTCAAACATTTAATTTGAACAACTTATCTGCCAATTCTTCTGCCAACAGGATGCCTCTTTAAAGATCTCTATAGATAAGTGATGCACTCAGCAAATAAGCTTTCCAGCATCTGAATTGAGAGAACAGTGTTCTTACCTTCAATTTAGGTCCCAGAGGAACCTCAGGTCCCAGAATCTGGGACCTTAATCTACTTTTATTTTTAAGTTCACACATCTGTTTCTGAAATAAATATTAAGTGAAGACACATGATAGATCATAGCAGGATCCTAAACAAAGACTAAATATCAAACTCTGCAAACACATTTGATTTATATTATTTTGGGGCACATTTAATTTGTGGGGGGTTTTTTGGGGGTTTTGGTTGGTTGGTTTTGTTGAGTGATTTTTTTGTGTGTGTGGCTATTTTTCTATGGCTTTTTTTTAATTATTATTTTTGTTTGATTGGTTTTTAG
This sequence comes from Megaceryle maxima, assembly GCA_024605025.1. NCBI lineage: Eukaryota > Metazoa > Chordata > Aves > Coraciiformes > Cerylidae > Megaceryle > Megaceryle maxima. Next base: position 20,557 of record JANHGN010020746.1, on the reverse strand, counting down.
CTCTGAAAGAACAATTATGAGAAGAGGATGTAGCTATTGACCATTTGACCATATTGACCCCTTTGACCTCTCAAAGACGATCCAGCTCCACACAATATTGGGTATGAGGTTTCTGTAATGAGTTTGCAACTTCATATAGGCTCAAAGCACTGTTGTAACTTCAGGAATCATGAATATTTTCTAGTCATAAACTGAATTTCAATGCAGAATCATAACACCTGGTTCAACAGAGACTTAAGGATTCCATGAACAGTATTACTTCCCTTCCACTACTTAAGCCTATTGACTTAAAATTGTAATATAAATGGTGTGTTGGGTCATTTTTGCTCTGCCAAAGGTTAGTTTTTAAAAAAAACTCGAAATATACTAAGCAAAGTTTTAACGTTGGTGAGTTTACTGTGAAGACTGTAAAATGGAATTCTGAAATTCATTTATACGTTTAATGATTGCTAAAATTGCACATTATGGGAAAACAGTTTATGGTGTGTTTGTGTATTAATAAAATCAGGCAATACTTTTATTTAAGCATCATTTTCTTAAACACCCAATTTTGGCCAATTTTAATTAATATTTTGTTTGATATTATGAAAATATTCTAATATTTATTATAAACATTTAATTATGACAGGCATTACATAAAATATGTATTTATGGTATTAGGCTGAATCTACTACACTCAGTTTCTTAGGATTAATAATATTCCAAATAGTTGAATATGCCTTATGGATAGATAGAAAAAAACCAAAAGCCTGACAGAAGTTGACAAGCATTATCTCCACTTGAAAGATGGAGAACCAGACACAAAAGGTGGGATTTACTTCACTCAGCTTTGTCTTCCAGTAAAATCTAAGCTATACTTTTATAGTGACACCTAAAAAATCAGTCTCTAAGAAAGATGAATCACCTTAGCAATACCTAAATCTGTCCATTAACCACACAGGAAAGTTAGGCCAACAGCTTCAGTTGCTATCATCCACATTGAAAAAGCTAAATAAAACAATCACATAGCAAAGGTATTTGGTAACAAATAGATCCCCGTATCTCCCAACTTATTTCTTAACCTGTTTCACTGGGGCAAAACACACTAATAAGGGATTGTATTTCAATCAAAATATCTTTTCAAGAACTATTAAAGAAAGTTTAGGAACTAAATTCACAGCAAAAAGGTAATCAATCTCACATTTAAACATCTATCTTTAAAATACTTTGCAACTTGAAAAATGAATTTTTTTTATAATTACCCATATCTGGGATCCAAAGCAATAGCCCGTGGATGTTCCATAGCTCCTGCTATTAACGTTGTTCTCAAAGTGCCATCTAGTTTTGCTACTTCGATTTGGTCCAAATTGCTGTCTATCCAGTATATGTTTCCTGCAATCCAATCTACAGTAAGACCTTCAGGTGTGGCCAGGCCATGTTGTACCACCACCTCAATGGCACTAACACCTTAAAAAAAAAACCAAACCAAAACAAAAAAAACACAAACCCAGAAAGGTGAAAAATAAACAGCTAAATAAAGACAGAGTCTCAAAGAACTAATATAGAGTCTGATACAGTGAACGTGGTCATAAAAGTCTATCATATACTCTTGGAGTCTACTCTTGATTAATCTGATGGATGGTAATACTTTGTTCCACGTGGCATTTTCTTTTCAGATGCAATAGACTGCTGCAAATACACTTGCAGCAATATGCAAATAAACTTCATTCCACAGTAATATAAATTCTTAATTCCTTGGCGCTTTAGGAAGTAAAGCTCTGAAACTTTCAGTAAAGGTCAGAGATCACAAGCAGAGTAAAACAGGAGATGTACATCTGCCCTATTACCAGTGACCTCTCTTGTAGCATTTGTGAAGGACATGCTCATGCTTCACCTCCCACAGACTAGACATATTAGACAAATGCAATTCTATTTCATTTCTGTCTCAATCAGAAAAAGAGAAAACTGAAAGACTCTGATGAAGACAGAAGTGGCAGGAAAACCCTGTATGGATGACACATTTTGAAAAGCTCTACAACAAACAGCCTTACTTTCTTTGTTCCTTCAAATTCACATGCACGATTCATATTGTCACTGTCTACTAGCAGCTCTTCCCTACCAAATACTTCCTCTGGAGTCTCTCAAAGTTTTTCACACAAAAGGGCAACTACAGAAGCACTCTGTTAGCCCTCAGGCCTTCCAGGAAGGCACACTGCCTTTTGTAGATGTAACTTAGCTCAGTGGCAAGACTGAGGGAGTAATGTTATTTGATTTTATTTTTAAAACAGCATATAAGTCACTTGGTTTCTGGTACAGTGTGGCAACAGCAGACTACCTTACTGGTTTCATACAAACACCACAACCATCAATGAAAATTAGCAAGTCTTTGGCTGTCTTTACATACTTAGTGTAGAATATTTCTTTCCTGGTCTGGATCTGTGGATATAAAACCACCCACAAATGCTGTCTGCTGAGGAAAAAAAACAACCCAGAAAATGTAGAAGTATTTTTGCATATATTATGAGGTTATGTCGAGTTACAGGCTATAATTATGTCACCAGGGTAAAGTAGTCATCTTTCTGAATGCTATAAAATTATGAAGCAAAATCTTTCATGTAGTGAGAGTAGATAATTCAAACATCTGATACATTCTTACACTTTTTTAATAAGGTGAATTTTAAAAAATGGAAAAAACATAATAAAAATCAGTATTGCACTCATAGCACCAGAAAGAAACACCAGCCCTTTGTATTTGCTATTTTCTTCCCCATACAGCCTATTATAAAAGAAAACTTTTACAACAATAGTGTTTTTCTAGTTCTACATCATGTACGATCTCCTTTTAAAGGAAGAACGCCATCATAAATTCAGTTTCTGTGAATGGTAGGTCACATGTTTTATCAGTTCTAACTCCCTGTAACTGCAGTTGTCCTTACTGTTAAGAAATTAAAGATTAAATTCATACCTCCAGTGTCAGAGAGCTTGCCTCTGTAAATTTTGTCCTCTACCACATCTGTCCAGTACAGTAAACTCTGACTGAAATGAAAGTCAAGTGCTATTGTATTTCTTAAACCAGGAACTAAGAGGCTGTAGTCACGTTTGTGAAGATCAATTTTTCTGATTTCATGTCGAATAGAAAAAATAATGAAAGCCTCAAATGGATCTGGAAGCAAGATATTATACATTTCAAAAGAACAATAAAGAAGACACTGTTACATATTGATATAATGACATTTTGTATAAAAAACAACAGAATAGTTCATCAGGAGAAATAGATGATTAAAATAATTCATCTGATAAGGTGTCTTTCAAATACATTTTTCATCCCACAGACTTCTCCCTTCAGCATTATCTTCAATGGCAACTACAGATATTAAACATTAAATCTGGGAATATCAAAA
>JANHGN010020746.1:3485-13522 GCA_024605025.1 Megaceryle maxima | reverse complement strand
TAATCCACCGTTTCATATTATATGGGCCCCCCCCCCATCATTTTAGCATTTCAAACAATCTGGAACTTATAACAAAACTGGATTTAAATGCAGCTAAAAAAGATCAAACATACAGACACATTTAGACATGTCACCATCTCTTCCAATCATATAGTGATACAACAGTGTTCCAACATCTTAGAAAAGGTTGACAGTCATTTTTTGACTAAATCTTCACTTTCAGCTAAGAGTTTGAGTCCGTCTAACTTTTTTTTTTATATCAAATTATGAAAGGCTGAACATAAAGATGAAATATCTTTCAAGAACTACTTTTTTTTCTGCTTGCTTATTATCATCTAAAAGGCATCAATTACAATATATCAACGCAACTTATTTTGAAATGTGTTCCAAGACAAGCTATGAAGAAGAGTATGGAAATATATAATTTACATTAACTTTCTGTCTGAAAAATGGAGCTCTGTAGCATGCTGTTAGTTCAATCAATACAAATTTAAACATAAATGAAACATTTAGTCTTTGGTAATGTCAATAATGTAACAGTACTCACATCAGAAAAGCAAAAAACAAACTAGATGAAAACAAGAGATATGGAAAAGGAAGAAACTCTGAAGGAGAAAAACATAACAGCACTTAAAAGCCTCAAGCAATGAAAGGATCATAAGCAGAAATAAGGAAAAACAGGGAAAACTGAAAGATACTGAAACAGATGTTGAAAGACAAACTAAAAAGAAAAATAAAAGTTCAATTCAAGGAATTTATTTCTATATACATATATTTCCCTGGTAATACATTAGATTCCTCTGACAAACACACTATTTCATTCTGATATGTCACCAAAAAACAGAAGTAAACAAAACAAAATATCAGATACATTACTGAATTTTCAGCATTCCCATTAGATTTCTGATGGACACTCAAGTAAATGTGTTTTTACAATATTTTGAAAAAGTAAAGTTGCTGCCTAGTAACTTCAGATTTTATTGCTGTGTACTAGTGAAAAGTTTGACTGCTTTTAGAAAAGTGCTATTTTATATAGCAAAAATGATGTAGCTATGGGGAGGGTAATCATTTCCTTGTAATTTTTTTCTCTTGGAAAAAGGATTATTAGTTACTGCTCTAATGTAATACACATCTACTCCCAGTTCAAGGCATTTTAAATCACTCTGGCTATTCTAAGAATTACTTTATGTCAACTGTTATTATTGAAGGAGTAGTTTGGCATTTGGGGAACTGTTTAACTTCACAAGATGAGTTTGAATGCTACTTGTAACAGTATTATATAAAAGTTTTTTTTTCCCTTTCTTTTATGTTCATTTGTGTAAGATCTCATGCAGAGAGACATAAATGGTATGGACATTTTGAGCTATGAGATTCACAAATGAGACCAAAATTGTGCTCACTTTACTAAAATGCTGTGCAAACAGACAACAACTGGAGTATCAGAGGATCTGTCTATCACAGTATTTATCATATCTTTCAAATGAAATAAACTGAAAGAGGCCAAGATTTCATATTCTTGTAATACAGCAGTGAAGCATGATTTGAGAGTCTGTATCAGCAAAGTCAGTAACATCTGAATGATACATTCCCAATCTCATCCTCTAGTAGTAGCTATTTACATAAACCAGTAACATTTATGGAGACAAAGACTCAATTTGGAGATCATTCTGGAAATCGTAACAACAGTTATTCCAGCCTGATGAATGTAAACCATATTCTTAATGCATTAAAAAAAATAGCTCAAAGGCAAGATGTGCAATTCATGAGCATTTGCTAAATGCTCTTTAAGAGAGCATCCATGGTATAAACCTAAATTTTAATGATTCATTGTTCTGAAAAGAGAAACATTATTTTTACTACATCCAAGAGATATTTTGGTCATAAGTAAATTATGGGCCTCATTACTACTATAATGAACTTCTACAATGTTGTGTAAATTAGTTCAAATTAACAATGCAGAAAGATTAGAATTTGCCTTTTCTGAAATACAGATTATTAAATTGATGCTAACTAACAAATTATTTCAGGTGACTAGCAAAAGGAAACTTGGGTCTTGATTTATAGCTTACTGATTCAGAATTTTTTTCATGTTAATCACCTGAGGAAATGCAAAATATCTGGAATAAATCAAGAATATCTTAATCATGATATATGTTGAATTATGATATAACTAAATAAGCGATAAACAGTCTGGGAGATCTTTCCACTCAGAGTAGATAAGATGCTATAAAAAGAATAAAGATAATAAAGGATAAAATTATCAAAGAATCCTAAACTGAAATTTTTAAAAATCTAGACAGCAATGCTATTTTCAACCCCCTACAGAAGGGGCTAAAGATGTGATGACAGTTTGTACTGCACATACATGTTTGCATTTCACACACATACTCAGTGCACTTGAAAAACACATCCCTAACATAGTTTCTAACTCATGCTTCAGTACGTATCAATAGTGAACAAAGAGTGAATACATTGATTAGTTAGCTGAATGGGCTTACTGATGGCAAAAAACAAGTACCAGCATCCTAGGTGAAAAAAAAAGCATGAATTGTGAACACTAACAGGCAGCAGATAATTGACTATATGTGTGTGCACGCACGTTTAAAATTAAACTTCTTATCCCTCAAGTAATACTGATCAATATTGTGATGTTACAGATTGTATTTCTTCAAAATACACAGTAAATCCTCCATATATACACATGCATATATATAGCCTGCATATTAAATGTACTTAAACATACAAAACTTTAAAAAAAGTTAGACATTATTTGGTATTAACTCAGAAGGTTTTATAAGCAACAAACTGCTATTGCAACACCTCTTCATCCTGCATCAAAAACAAGGACAGCTTTAATGAGCTCTTCAGATTGCTATCAGACCCACATTTGGATAATCCAAGTCTATATTTCTTATTAAAAAAAAAAAAAAAAAAGAAATAACCTCTCACTAAATAGACATAACAGCTACCAATATCTAGAATATTGAAATTACACTGAATTTCAACTTACCAGTACTAATGCAATTTTCTCCATCCTTACTGAGCTTCCAGCCTTCATAACATGAGCACTTGACAGTACTTTTATGCTGTTCACATACTTGACTACACTTTAGGTGTTTGGTACAGTAATCCATAATCTCACAAGTTTTGTTGTCTGTACTAAGGCTGAATCCTGCAGGGCAGGAGCATACAATTCTTCCTCCGGGAACCACAGAACATTGATGGCTACATCCTCCATTGTTAAGTGAACATTCATCTGAAATAACATGAAAAACAAACAAACAAACAGAAAACAACAAAGAACATTATGGGCCACGAGGACTATTCACCAGGTCAACTAAAACACATAAAAAGGTCCTAAGTAGTGCAAAATGAATTTTGTATTTCTTAAACAGCTTTAAATATTTATTTTTAAAATTTGCATGTCTAAGTATTCAGCTTGGTAGCTTCATGACTGTCTTTCAGGATTTTAGAATGGCAAGTGTACAGTGCACATACGTTTTCAAAGACTTTCACGTGTATTATTTTATTCACCAGAATTACAGTGTGCCCATACCAACTCAGTCCAAAGACCATTATATGTCAACCACCTTCACTGACGACCAACTGCTGATGCACAAAGAAGTAAACACACTTTCCCAAATACTTCCCTTGCTTCTAGCCACTTGAGCTTGTGGGGTAATGGCTTCAACTCTTAGCCCTGTGTATATCACAAACAACTTGTTAAAGAAGGATTAAATACAAGGATTTCTTTCTCCTCTGTTTCCCGTAACATCTGCTGAAGAATACTACTTCTGCATTCTCTGTGTCAGTGCTCTCACATTATATTCTGCAGGTAACATGATTTGCAAAGCTCTGCTAAATGGACTGAAGGTGATTTGTAAAACCTTTAGAGCATATGAATTAAAAGTCTGATAATTGTGTCTGTGAGAAATTCTGTGATCTCTGGAGCAAAAAAAGCAAAGCACTCCTTACCTCATAGTACTACTGATATCCAGGGAATCAACGTAAGGGCAAAACCGGTTCATTGTTACACTGGAAACTAGGCCTCACTTTTATTTTTTTGATCTATGCATGTATTTCAGTTATATTGTTTTATTCTAACAAGCCTCTGTAAGCTTTGCTCACTTGTGACCAGATGCGTAAAACACAACAATTTTCTAGAAAGGAATTATTTCCTTCCCGTGTTTAAAAACAAAACAAGCCAAAACCAAACCCAACCCATCTAACAATCCTTCGTTCAGATTTGAGGTTTTTTGTGTGTTGTTTTTAACATGACAAGAAACGATCAAGCTCCTTAATGGGATGTGTTGCCAAACATCCCATATTTCTCCTTCAGTTTATGCTTTGGTATATTATAAAACTAAATAATTAACTACTGCCAAAATACTTATTGACTAATAACACCATCCTGTAACAACTATTAAAAGCAAAGCTTGGCCCTGTACAGTGTCCAACACGATACTGGCATCATAATGGGCTACTAGTAGTAGAAAAACAATTGTACAAACACAGCAATGGCATAGAAATAATATAAAGGACGTTAAGCTATAATTTCTTTCACCTGGAGCATGGGAAGCTGTCAGAAGATTTAGGTCTACAACATAATCTTAACATATTCCAAAGGAACACTGATTTTCAGATCAGCATAGTCTGCAGACCAACAGAGCTGGACATTTTAAAGATCTTTGCCATATACTACAGTACCTGCGGCCCAACCAGTGAGCTCTGCCTCCTATTCCAAGCAACTGGGCACAGCCCAGCACAGGATCTCTTAGTAAAGATAGAACCTAGCAGGTGAAAATGCTTACAAACATCTTCAAGTGCTTTCTAATAGAATGCTGGAGATTGTAAAGCATTTTATACAAAGGAAGGTCAGTGCAGAGAGGCAAATTTTGGCTATAATAAAAAAAAGTTATAAAATTACATCAATTTATCCTATAAACATGTCCTATTTCTTATCCCTACACCATCACTACAGTAAAATGCTATTGCTAAAGTATTGTAGGTTCTTTTAAAACCTATTCATTTTTATCTTTGCATATACTTTGTAATAATTCAGTTAGGTTATCAGTTATATTTCCATCAGATTTATAAAATTATTTTGGTACTTTTTTTTTACTGCATACAGTTTTGCTGAGATAACCTACATCATCTGATTTACCATTAAATCTTTCCAATGCCACCATCAGGGAAACACCTTAACTCCTCCCAGTCATCCCAATGCATTGCTTCATGAACTACACAGCTACTGACAGGATTCTATCAACTCAAGCTTTTGTAGTGGAAGAGAACAGCAAATTAGTTTAAATCCTTTCATATACAGCAGAGCCTTTTAAAATGTTTACTTCTAGCATTATTTAAGGGGTTAGAAAATGAACTACCTAAGGAATTATGTTTTCCTTTATTTGAAGAAAACTTCAAGCACCAATTCAGTATTATTTAAACTAAGTAAAAATCCTCACAGGGGATACTGTGATAAAATGTCAGTAAGATTAAAATGAGAACTTTTTTCAGTAGGAAGTACTGGGACAGACAATATTAAGAATAATCAGAAAAATGTGTCTAAAAAGTACCACAAAGATCGCCTTCATCAGATCCATCAGGACAATCTCTTCTCCCATTGCAGAGCTTCTCAGGCTGTAGGCAGATGGAGGTATCATTAGCACAAGGGTATTTTGGTGGTCCACACATATAGCCCTCGCAATTATCCTCATCAGACTGATCCTCACAATCAATATCGCCATCACATAGCCACGCTTTGCTAATGCATCTCCCTTGGAGAAAAGAGACAATAAACACAGGAAATCAGACTGGAAGCAAACTTTTGAAAAAACCTTCAGCAACATTACCCAGATGTTGTTTTAATTGCTATGCTTTTCTATTAATAGTGCTTTCCTTTTAGATTAACCGAAGGAAAATAACTTTTACTTATACTCTGAAGCATCATCCACATCAGTGTTGACAGACTAATTTTCCAAACAAAATCAATCCTAATTATTTCTATGCCAAACAGACCTGCATAACAGGCAGGACACATCCTCATGATCTGATAAATATATCAAACTACTTTTCTTCATCTTTCTTCCTTTAGGAGCAATGTTTCAATATACGATTTTCTATTGGCATGGGTTTGAGAAACAAAAATCTTTCTATAAAGTATACATATTACAGTCTTGGATTATGTCACATAAATGATCAGCTTTTAGACAAAATAACTACAGCAGGTGAAATTTCTTGAATTATTTCAGTTTTATAAAACCAGCTAATATCCATCACTCCTCAAAAAGGGAACAAAAAAATTCATTTTTGTGCTGACCACCAAAGCTTAGGGATACAAGAGAGTCTTGTGATTGAGAAAGGGGTTCGATCTTTAAAAAAAAAACAAACAAGAAACAAGTATTAAAATAGAATCACCCAAGCCAGCGATTTTAATAAGTAAAAAATAACAAGATTGTGCATGGTACCACTTATAGGGGGGTGTGTGTGTGTTCCAGTCCCAAGCTATGCTTCAACTCTCAAGCATAAACCTGTTAATTGCTTGCTACAAACAGTGGGGGCTAGTTGTAAATTTTGATAATCCCTGGACTGAACAGAAGTGACATGTATTTTATTCTCCAATTAATTAATTCTCTAATTAATGGGTTAGGACTGTGTTTCTGCTTATAAACTATTTACGTAGAGAAAATCAGGCTGGAATGGGAAAGAAGATCCTGAAAATGTCTGGATACATTGTCAGCAATGCTGGTGGATGCACAGGACTGACTGGTGATACCCAAGACTGGTAACTGCAAACTGTTGCACACCATGAACTGACATGACCGTGTTCAGCAGCAATCTCCCCAAAGGGAAATTGAGACTGGTTATGACTTCATGGGTGAGCAAGTGAGAGTGTATGCAAAGTAACCAGGGTAAAACCCAAAAGCTGAAAAATACTAGAGAGTAAACTTTTACTGTGTCAACCATGACATGGTTCATTATAAAACCACCTCAAAACAGATTCTGTACCACCATCCACACTATGTAGTGCCTGTCCTTAACTCTATTGTCAGCCATAATACAGTATCAGATTTCAATTTCCTTTAAAGGAATTATTTACTTAACATTAGCATATTGCTTTTCATTTGATATTTTAGCCTTCTTTTAATGGAAAGGGTGCTAATGTTCCTGCAGTATGACAATGGGATAAAATACAATGAAACAAAAACATTTTAAAAAAAGTAAATATTTCTTCAGCACTCAAATGTGAGACTGTTTTGGTGATGAAAAGCAGAAAGTGAAACTTCAGGATCATACTACAGTGAGTGTGGTTTCAGACACCAGAACATTATTTCACCAGTGCAAAAACACCTGGTAAACTTAAACAGGCAGCGGTATCAATTAGAATGAAAAGCCTTCACCATTTTCTGTATCAGTGAAAGTCCCAAATATTCTACACTGAAAAGACAGGATTGCACAGGCACAAAGAAATTAAGTCGCATACACGATACGTATGCAGTCTGATGTTACACACAATCACCAATGTTTCAAAAAAGTGTCCATATTCTTTGTTATTTTGAAATGACCACTGTTTTATATATTGTAACAACAACATTTGAATGAAGGCTAATGAAAAAATACCAACATCAAGCAAACTAACCAGATCCCAAAGTAAATTGGCATTGCTTCCAGTAGAGCTAATTTGGTTTTTACTCATTTATACACACAAGTATTTACAGTGCATATCAGTTTTCCTGCCTTTTTCTTACCTTAAGGGAGATATGTTTCATAATAAAAGATTTATCTTCTACTGTTATAGCTCTGGCAGGTTCTTAAGTAGAATATACTTTCAATGAAATTAATCATTGCAAAAAGTCTAAAGAGATGGACTTAATGATGTATTATGACTGTCTTGAAATCATTACTTAAAACTCACTAGAAGTATTTTTGCTTTACCGTCCCTTACTGAAACTCACATTTTTGGTTTCCAGGAACCTTTTTAGTAAAATTTCATTATAATTTAATTGCCTCAATAGATGTATCTGTTCTTTTCCATAGCTCTTTTGTGTGACACAGAAGAAGTATGTGTAAAGTAGTGAATCACAAGTTCTGAAGCAACAAGTATATTGGAAATCCTGATCCAAATGCTTCTCCAACTTTAATTTTTTTTTTTATTTATTTCCTACAAATAGTAGGAAGTACAAGAGAATTAACTTGAATATACCGTCCAGTCTTTGTTGGGACCAGGAAGTTTTTTGATTGGTTATATATTCAACTGTAAGCAAACTACTTCAGTGGAGCATTATAGTAGTTTTACAATTAATTCTTACTGTAATGCTTTGCTTATTTATAGAATAGAATCATTCCCATTCACATCAAAATTAAAGAATGTTTCAGTCGGACACATTTGAAAAAAGTTATGGTGGTCAGTGATCTTGCTTGTCCTGTAGAAAACCTGAGAATTAGACTGAATGACACATTGTTCCAAGCACATGGTCATTTTGTGTATATAAAATCTTTTAGCATAAAGCAGTTCTTTGTAATTGTCTCCTGCATGAGACAGAAGAAAAATTTCAAGGCCTAAAGACGACAGACGTTATCACAGAAAACAATGATACCATGTATGGAGGATAAAAGCAGTACTGGAATAAACAGAATTTTCTATTTTACTTGCTGTGGTGGTTTCTTTTTATTTAGAATTATAGTGTCAATTAATCCACCCCTCCAGTCAGAGACTTAATCATTCTGAACCATCATTATGTTCAAAAAGGTTCTTAAAGCACTTGTACAAGATGAGCAGCTCTAAAGTTTTAAAAGTGAGAGAGAAGACAGAGCACGCAGGGAACAAAGGGAAGCAACACTGGTAACATGACTGACACCCTCTCCACCCACCATTTGAATACCTCCATGCATCCCATTCTTACTAAATCCTCTCTTTCAAAACTCCTCTCAAGTCATATCTCTCCACAGTAACCCAGTCCTCCTCCCAGAAGCTGTAGGGCAGCTCTGCCAATTTCCTCCTCATCTTCTTTCTTAAAAATGATTCCTTCCCAGCCTTTGTTGGTATTAAGTTCTCTCTGTTCTTCTCTACTTGTCACATACTGCTATCTTGACTGTAGCACTTCCCATCCAGGCAGTACTACTGCTGGTGCTCTCTTCTAGTATCACTGCAATGATCACCCCTCAACTTTATTTCCTCTCTACATACGTTCCTTAATTTGAATTCCAAAGAAATCTTTACTGCTTTCCTCAACTTGTTTTGCCCTCTAGTATATTATTAATATGTGAGAAAAAAATAAGTATAAAATAATAGCATACAGGGTAACATTAAAAATGGTAAGACACAAAATTAACTGCTTTTTGGAAGAAATATAAAAAGAAGCAAGTATGACAAATACACATTATAGTTCAGATCTACTGAAATATTCATGGCTTTCCTGTATTTGTCTTCACAAAAGTACCGGATTATGATCACTGGAGTAACTAGATGATTTTTTTAAGTGATGCTGTGCAGATTCTGCTCTTCATTTGGACTACTAAGTGCAAAGTAGGGGAAAATGATAGACTTATGTAGTACCTCAAACTGAGTTGAACAATGCCTTTACCAATCCTTAGAGGACAGAATAAGAATATAAAATAGGGAGTTGGATCTTAGTCTCATCTAATTTAGTCTAGACTAACTTTATAGCAGAAAATAAAAGCTAGAAGCAGCCCAAAAGTAGTCAATCTCAATGAGGTAGTTATTGCATCTCATATTCTAATGCTGCACAAACTCTAGTATACTTTTCATCACCCATCACCACAAACAACCATGTGATGTTCTTGATAAAATTAGAATGTCATTCTGAAATCTGTTAACTCAAGCACCCTGCAGTATTTTGGTTGACTTTAGATTCCACAACTCAAGAATTGCAGATGTTGGAGAGTTCCAGTGAGACCAACAAAACCCACTGAAGTTAAAAAAACAAACAAACAAAAAACAAACAAAACAAAACAAAAAACAAACAAACAAACAAAAACAAAACAAAACAAACAAAAACCACACCCCAATTTAAATA
>JANHGN010020744.1:0-11281 GCA_024605025.1 Megaceryle maxima | reverse complement strand
CCTTTTAATCCCCCGTCCCCTGCTCCCAGACCCCCCCAGGCTGGGGTTTTTTTTTTTTTTTTTTTTTTTTTTAACCCACATGCTAAAACTGGCATCAGTGTAGCTCTGCAGTCACTCCATTGACTGCACTGGGTAGAGGTGGAGCTATGAAGTGTAAGGGATCCTGGTATCCCATCGAACATCACAACCCCCATGCTTTATTAGTCAGCTGCCATGTAGGTATTCCCTGTTCCTCACAGATTTACCCTGTTATATTTGTCTGAAAAAAAGTCTGGCTATTGGTTTACCCTGTAAGGCAAAATGTAATGATAGAAGAGAATCTGTGGAGAGTCAGTGAGGCTTTTATCATGATCTATTTAAAACAAATAATAAAGCAGGGCTTCCTGTGTATGCAGATATGCAGGTAACAGCATCTTAGCCTTGAGGTCAGACCAAACTTAACTTCTGAAGTGAAAAGTCTTGATTTAGCAAAGATTTGCTTTTCTACGTGACTTGTCTTATTTAGGCTGAGTTAATAAAAGAAGGGTTTGGGTTTTTTTTTTTCACAAAATCATTATTCTGGGGGTTATTTTTGTTTAATCAGATACTACCCATATAATGGGACCTAATTGGCATTGCAAATGCATCTGAACCTGGCACCTAGTTCAGTTCATAGTGCCTCACGAGCTTAAACCTAAGCCTGAGTTCTGCCCCTAAAGGTGGTGTAGCTGGAGCCTGCAGAGGTAGCCTCAGGGGCCCCCAACCCATGTCTGAACTTCTTACTGCAGAGAGCACATTTGTCCCAAGACTCACGCTAAAGAGCAATCAAATGGTGCAGATGAGGAGGGAGATTGTGTTGAAATTAGCCTGACATGACCCACTAAATGTATGGAAGTAGCTTCCCTGAGAGGATGATCAAATCCTTACAGGTGTAAAAGCTATTCAGGCTGCCAAATGTAGCACACTCAACTGAACATCCAAAAGTGCTTCATGGAGAGAGATAATGCTGGGCAGGAGTCAACAAGTTACAGTGCACTGCACTAAGAGCTACTGAAGGCACAGCTTTATCCCTCTGCTGCGATATTACCTGAATTTGAGGTGCCTTCATAGGCACAGATGGAAAAGGCTGTAAAGAAAACATTTTAAATCCAAGGAGCATTAGACAAGGGATTGCAGGCACTGTGATTTATAGCTGTAGTAATGGACTGGATCTCTGAAAACTGAAAGCCAATTATCAGCTCTGCCCTCTCAGGCCAAATGTTTAAGCCAAACTTTCTAATCAGTGCTTTTAGGTTAGGTTGATGTTCGGAGGTCCTAAGCACCTCCCCACTCCACAAGCTCTGTAGAGTAACAGATCCCAGGCCTGCTGAAAAGCAGCCCTTCTGTACTGAAAGCCAGTCTCCCCTCCCCTGTCCCAGAGGAAAAAAGCCCCAAACAACACAACAACAACAAAAAAACCCAAACAAAACCCCAACAAACAAACAAGCCAAACAAAACTGCAAATCAGATTATATTTGACTCCTCTGTGCTTGATATATTTTTTTCAGTAGTTGGGTTGAAAATGAATAGTCTTACTCCATGTTATCAGGAAAATTAAAGTGTGGAAAGGAGGACACAGAGGTTAAAGATCTTGAAAATAAGGGACTTAATCCTGTGCCTGTGGTTTCCACTCCTGTGAATAAGGACCAGGAACATTTTCATACCCACCTCACAAAGGGACTTGTGAGAGTTAATTCAGCTCTCTGCAGAATGTGCCTTGAGATCCACAGATGGAACTTGCTGTAGAAGTGATGCATTACTAAATAATGAGGTACGATCATATGTGAACAAAACAAACTCGGCTATTGCTCCATATGTTTTATAACATTAAGCCCTGTGTTGTTTTCTAACAGACAGATACATTCCAACCTGGAGAGGACCAAACATATCCCAGAATATTTTGTCTTTTTATTTTTGAGATGAGGAGATACTTCCAACAACATTGTTGTCTCTTTTTGGGTACCAAAACTAAAACAGGAATTTATTTATTTTTTTTTTAAAGAGGGGAAAAAAAAAAAAAAGAAAGAAAAAGGGGGGGGCTGGGGGGAGAAGTTTCACACAGCATGTGCCAAAGGAACATAACTTCTCCCTGGACATCTGTCCCTGAACAACAGAGGAGACCTTGGGGTTTATATCTCAGCTGAAAAGATAACTGTGGAAACACACCTCCCCCACTGTCCCATTGCAGTTTCAAGTATGGACTTGGGGACAAGCCTCAGGAGAAGTATTAATTTAAGCTTTGATTCTGCCACTGGAGTCTCCTTTTGCCTATCTCCAGCTCCCAGTGAATTCGCATCAACTACTCGTGCTCCGATATAGAGTCTTCCATGCAAGCACAATAGGTAGAGACGTGTGCTTTGGGGGGCGGCTGGAATTTGGGGAAAGTTCTTCCTAAAATAGGGAGTGAGGAAAAAAATGGGAGCGATTTTATTTGCTTTCTCAATGCCAGGATTGTAAGAAAAAGAAGCATTTGGCTGCCTGAAGAATATGGGGGACTTCAGATACGTATTGAGTAATTTTGGTAATTGTACCAAAATGTCATGTTTTTCCTGGGTTTTAATCACTATTTTTAATGCTTCTATTCATATATTCCAAAAGAAACTGAATGCTGACGTAAAGAAAGCAAGCAGAATGCCACTAATTCAAAAGCAGGGCTTCCCTCCTCCTCCTCCAATTACATTTCAGCATCTTTCAAAATCCGCATTATGCCCCAAAACTACACATGGGATGTTAGGTCACATGAAAAATATCAAAGGGGGATGAAGGAGAAGAGGAATTATGCCAAAGCTGTACTGTTATTTCTGAATTACCTAGGAAACGGAGGAGAAAGAAACACAGACATAGTGAGTTTTTAGTGTATTTGGGTCCTCGACAGTGAGATGCAGCACATTTTTTAAATCAGCTTACCCTGCCAGATATTCTTGGAAGTGAAAACGCAACTAAACAAAAGATTTGAAGGCAAATTCTGACCAACCTGTGTGTGAGGTGCTCCTTGAGCCCACCAACCCTCTTCCCAAGATGGTATTTTCCCCCCTGTCCCAGCCCCAGGAAGAACCCAGCCCCAACCACTCCATCCTCTCCTCAGGGGGAACTAGATGTTCTAAAGGCAAGGGGCCATCCTGGGGAAAGGGGGAAAAGGGGGGAGCAAATGAGACAAACACACTTTAAGTAACTGATTTACAGAATCACCATTTACTGGTTTCCTTGCGAATAACCAAGAATATTCTTTGCAAGTTCAGACAGGATACAAGCACACATGCACAAGAAAAACAAAGTCCACCGATTATTTTTTTGATCCTTTCAATTTTTTTGTCCTTTCTGGAGAAGCTGGAATCCAGGTGAGTCTCAGACTTTATCCAGAAATGGGTCCATACACTGAGAGAGGACTCTTCCCAATCCTCAGCTCCTGAATGTCTGATGCTTCACAGCATTCCTTGCATAATTCATCTTAAAAGTGGAGTTACCAGCAGGGCAGTCAAGTGAGAAGTATATAATGGCCTGTGATCATGAGACACAACTTCCAGGGAACAGAAGCCATCGGCTCAGCTTCTTCTTGTAGCCAGAGGGAGCTGTTTGAAGACTTCTCTCAGGAGCTGACTGAGTTTATCCTCCTCTTTCCCACATAGAACACCAAAGGGCATCCCTTCTGTCCCGTCTTCCAAAGGTATACAACAGCAAATAGCACCAAGATTCAGTCAGCATGTTGGCTCTTTGACATGAGTAGCCACGGTCTGAGAGTAGGCAGCAAGACACAAATTCTGTCAGAGCTAATCTACTCCTTGTTCCTCAGAAACCTAAGCCATGCTTCAACAGTTGCTGCTGGACACTATTCCTTACTTAAAGGACAGCATGAGAAGTACATACTGCACAGAAAAGCCAATGTTCATCCTTTTATGCTCCCCTCCCTCCCCCAGCTCCTTAAAGAACATACAATTTATCTCCAGTGTACCATCAGCCTACTGTTAATACACTGCTGTAGGTGGAACCCTGTGAGCATGATTCGGTCAATCACAGAGACAAGGGCCAGCAAATAAATGATTCTATAGGTGTCAGACATTTCAGTTCAGGAGAAGAGAGATTCATTGACTACAGGGTGGGAAGAGCTGTTAAATAAAAACAATTGCAGTAGTTTCAGCCTTCCATAATCACTTTGACTACCATGTAAATCAGAGACTTGTCTTTCATCTGGAAAAATGTAGGGGTTTTAATTGGTTGTAATGCTCTCATATGTCAAATACAGTTGCCAGAGCATTGGGTGAATGAAACCAAAACACAAGAGAAAACAATGTATGAGTTGCTCACAGAAATAACACATTCTTTCATAATTACATCTGGGGGTACACGAGTAGGGTCCCCGGCATAGCAGTAACTTTACTCACAACCTGGAAAGTTCCACAGAGGAAGGATGTATACAAATAAGTACATCAGCCCTGTAAACCAGGAGACATGAGTTACTGCTTTGCTAATGTTGTGCTGTGCTTCCTTGGGCAAAAAACTTCTGGGTTCCTTTTCCCCTTATATTCCTTCCATCTACCTTCTATCCATCAGTTGGCATCTCTCCTGAGCAGGGAGAAGTCTCCTTCCCCATACTAGGGACACAGCTATCTCAGGCACTGTGCAATCTCAGGGTGAGCCTGTAAGTTCTACCTGGCATGTGTAACAGCAGCAACGAACCACAGCATCTTACCCCACAGCATTACTTGTCTGGGTAGTCCATGGAGTCGACATGCATCGTAACTGTAACAGGAGTGGAGTTCAGTCTGGGCCCAGAGTAAAGCAAGAACTAGTGCTGTATCTAAAAGACTGATGCACAACTCCTTCTGTTATTTAAATGCTGAGCTGCATACTGACTCTTTTTTACTTAAAACAGGAAATGTTCAACTGACTGGCAAAGGCAAATTTTCAGACATGCCTTTGTTTGGCAGGGAAAAAAAAGTAACCTTACACGTATCAACTCTAGAGGCAGTAAATTATAGTTTGTAAATGCATCTCATTAACTTGTGGATACATTTAGATCAAAGGAGCACAATGAGATATTCTGAATAATACAATGAGATATTCTGAGTAATATTTGATGCACCTAATTACTAAAAGCATGCCTAACAGTTTTCCAGTAGCAGTATCGATGCCCTGCAGGTATTTGTCCGTGTGGCCTGTTCCCCTGTATAGCATCTGTAGATTGCCAACCTGCATTACACTCATGAACACATACAGCCACTGATTCCAGCTAAAAAAACTCATGCATTTAGAGGAGAAAAGCATTTGCATGGCGTCATAGTTCTGATTGTCCTACTGAAGGCCTAAACCAACTCCACTGCGGAGAATGGAGCTCTTCCCAGTTCGTACCACTGGCAAATGAGACAGTGCTCTGGCCTGGAAATTAGAGCCCACATTAAACCAGAGGTCCCAGACCTCTCCTAGACTCTGCCGCACATTTCTGCATGTCAAGAAAGCTGAAAACAAGCAATCTAGGTCCCCAATTAACTCTATAAAAAGACCTTGGACTCCAGCATCCATTCACCAACTTCAAATCAAAAAGAGTCAGCCCTTTCACAATCAACCTAAGAATGGCTCCTAGCTGACAATAATTTAATCTTTTCAATGGATCACTTATAACAGATCTGTATTTTCTGCAGCTATGATCTTTTTGCTCTATTATCAACTAATATTGAACATTCCAGCTATACATACTCAGTTCCTCTAAATACCTAATCACCTCATGCAGAAAATAGTATCTTGAGGAACAGTCCAATTAAATGTGCATCTGTCTGTAACCTTTTGTGCTATTGTATCAGGTGGTGAAGCAGTAGCAACATTGGAAAATACAGGATCTTTGGGAAATGCAGCATATTATTAGATTTGATGAGATCCATTTTCTTGATGGCTTCTGAAAGATCTTTGTGCTAATTAGCTAAGAATACCACTGAATTATTTAATTATCTCTACTTTTGTGCAATAAAATATGTTGTCATATCACACACACCATCTTGCTGTTGCTGTTCATACTTAATGATGCCTTTATAGTTAGAGATTTCCTTTGTTCTCCCTCTGTAAGTGGTTTTTAGTGGTGCTGGAAAAGGGGGCGGGGGGGGAAGCAGAGAGGGAAGGCCAAGGAAAAAATATCAGTTTTAAGATAAATTTTTATGTGTGGGAAAATCTTTGCACACGTTCGTTTCCAGCTCCAGTTCCCTACGCCATATGTGAATCGTGTTGCATTGGTACAGCAGCCCCATAGTTATTGGTAACACAACAAGGAATTCTTTCCAGAGGAAGAGGAAAGAAACTATCGCTTCAAAAAATTCTAAATCAGCAAGTAATGTTTTTTAACAAGGAAGAGGTAAATTATGATAATTACTCTGACTGGTAGGGTCCTTAAGCATTACTAATTAGCATTTATTGCCTGGATTATTGAAACAATGTGTGTGTTCCCAAGAGTGAAGAAGAACTGGGATGCTCTTTCCTTCTGAGCCCTGGGAAAAAGGCAGGGCAGCAGGAATGCGGTACAGTTGGCAAGGGAGGCTCTTCTTCCAAGCATCGCCAGCGCCAGCCTCGTGCAGAGCTGCACAGACACTGGGAAACTTGTACCTTTTGTAAGCCCACACTGTGAACTTCTGAACTGCACGTCTGCATTCCACCTTACTCGCAGAAAAGCGAACGAAATTAGGGCAGCACAAAAGGGAAAGTGACCATTAAAATAGTCAAAAATCATTTGGCGATGGTTAGAAGTGCAGAGTAACATTTACCTTGTGCTCTGGGCAGTACGGTGTCTTCTATTATTATTGGGGTTATGCACAAATGTATTATGAATAAACATCTCATTACTTTAAAGTACTGAGGTATGGACAAGGGCTGCATTACAGAGAAATTAGAGTTAAATTAAAAAAAAAAATTTAAAAAGAGGTCTATTATGCCATTTTTACTAGAATTTTGACCGGGTTAATATGACTTTGTGAAGAGGCTGCAATCAGATTTCAACATAAGATGCACTTTAATATCAAGGCTTTAAAATGCAAAAGAAGTTGTGAATTAGAAAGTGATTAGAAATTAATCAATCATCTAATCAGCACTAGCCACTACATAGTATCTCAACTATAATTTGGTATCGGGCCCAATAAATCCATAAGTACTTTGGAAACGATTCAGGAAAGAAAGACAGTACAAGTATTCTCCTTTTTTTTTTTTTTTTGAGCTGCAGTACTGTGCAACCTTAGGTACTGTTAAAACCCCTGAAATAAAAGAGCAACAATGGAAAACTGCAGAATGCCCTGGACCTTTTTTACCTTTTACTGCCACCAAACCCCGTGCCTTTCAACTTGGGAAAGCGAGTTCCAACACAGCTACAACGAGGTCAAAGTCACCGAGCTAAACGCTACAGTTGCTGCTCAGACAAAACTCCTAAACACCAGAGTTTTGCAAAATGTGTGTTATTTTTTAAAAAAAGCAGTATCTAAAAAAAAAAAAAAAAAAAAAAAAGAGAGAGAGCTTTGCGTTGTTTCCCCTTTTTAATTATTTGTGTCAGATATTACACGAAATACTTGGGAATGTGTTATGTTAAATGACACGATAGCATATTAGATATATTTTTAATTGAAACTAGTCCCAGCCCGGTATTTTTCTTTTTTTTTAGTGCTGAATAAGACCTTCAGCCCTTACTAAGCCTGACATACTTATTCTACTTATTAATTAAATTCATGCCTAATATTTATTTTCTCTTCCATTTTCCCCCTAAGATTAAACATAAAATAAAATAAAATAAAATAAAAATGTCTTCTTGTCCACAGTTCCCTTTTACTCCGGTGAAAATGTACCACTACAGAGACTGATGAATTTATCACCGCAGGAACTCTGTAACACTAAAATAAGAAAGCCTTACAGCTCTATGCATAAAGCAAAAATAAAACCAAAACGCAATATCCCTTTCTTTTGTTTGCAGAAGGTAAAAATGTTGCACGGGAGTAGCTCTGGATTGATTTACATTTGCTTACAAAGAAATTATTCTAACCGGATATTTAGAAGGTAATTAAGTTTCAATAAGGCTGACATTTCTTCAGCTCACACGGACGGATCTGGCTGAGAACCCCACGGAACCTGCACGCCCTGTGCACCGAGTTATGGAGTTCGGGCTGGCAGGCTGGGGATGGGGCGAGGGGGGGGAGAGAGAAAACGCATTCTGTATCAGTTGTTATTCCCTCTTTTCCTTCTTGCGGGAACCACTAGAAAAGGAGGGTGGGGGAGTCCGGTTTTCGGTCTTCCTCCTTATTTTAGACGCTGCCAATTGTTTCTCGTTTCATTTCTATTTTATCTTAGCGCGTCTCCCGAAGGCCCCGACTCTTTCCAGCCGCGCTATCCCTTTAAAACGCCAGCCCCTCTAATTGATGTGTCTGGGCGAGTCTAGACTGGTAGTGATTGAACCAGCTCCCAATTATGCTCCTCGCTGCGCCGGAGCGGAGCGGAGCGCGCCCGGCGGGGCGGGGAGCGGGCCCTGCCCCCGCAGCCGCAGGGCCGCCGCCCGCCCCCCCCCCCCCCCCCCCCCCCCCCCCCCCACCCCCCCCCGCCCCCGGCCATTGTTTTGCCGCAGCCCCGCGCAACTCCCCCCTCCCTCCCGCTCCGCACCGCACCGCGCAGCCGAGGCGGAGGCAGCGCGGAGACAATAGCGGGGCCGCAGCCCCCGGGGAAGTGTGGGGGGAGCCGGGCGGGCTGACCCCGGGGCGGCCGGGGACGGGGCTCCGCGGCGAGGTGCGGGCACGGCCGCGCCGGGCTCGGCCGGCGCTTCCCCGGTGCAGGCTCGCCGACGGGGATGCGGGGAGAATTGCGGGGGAATTGCGAGGGGAACGGGATCCCGGGCGGGGAGCGAGACCCGCGCAGACAAAAGCGCTCGCCCCTGCCCTGCTCGGGGTGGGGGGAAACGGCGGTTAAAAGCAGCTTCGGAAGGAAAAAAAAAAACAAACCAAACCCTACTCTTTTTTTTTTTTTTCTTTTTTTTTCGCCTGTTTCTGAGGTGGAGATAATAGCCGGACAAAGGTATTTGGGTTCTGGCGTACGGTGTTCTGATTTAGAATGCCAAACAGGTAACAGAAAATAAACGCAACTCGGCATAAGTTTCTCACTTCGAAATTAGAGGACGTTGGGAATAAAATACAAATTCAGAAGTAAAAGGCGTTGTTGGCTTTTTTTTTTTTTTTTTTCATGCAGGTAAAATAGTCAATGAAATTACAGTGTCAACAAAAAGAAGCTAAAAAAAATTTTAAAAATTAAACAAGCAACCTTTTCCAGTTCAATAACTATTAAACAACGCGAACCATCAAACATATCCTAAGCTATTAAATACCAAAATGTTACACCGTCAATTAATTTTTTGGTGCATTGTGTTTTAAGCATTTGCATTCAAATATCAAACAGTAAATCGGTGCCATAACAAGGTACAGTAACTTCATTATAAATTGCCTTGCAGAACACAGATAAGAAATACAGCTCCAACCAGGATTAATTTTACAGCAATATAAAAATCTAATAAAGAAAAACAACAGCAGGAAACATTTTTAACATTTCTGATTTGTCATTTACATATAATTTTGACTGGAAAAGCAGGAAAAATTTAAGTTCTAGAAAAGGACTAAAACAAAACTTCAGCATTTGCTCAGAATTTCTTTTCAGTAGTTTCCAACCATTAGTACACACAACCATTTTATTCTTTAATTTATTTTTGACCTAACGATCCATAAGATCCAAGCGGTCTCCCGGGTTTTTCACTTTTTTTCCCTTTTTTTTTCCTTTTCTTTCCTTTTTTTTTTTTTTTTGTGTGTGTGTGTGTGTGTGTGTGTCTGTCTGTCCATGGAGCACATTTCTAAGATTAATCGTTCAGTTTTAAACTTGGAAGCATGAGGCATGCTGGGATTTCAGCTGAGGTCAAGCACCAATGTACCGAGCTGTTACTGTTACGCTCTCAGGGTACTCTGTGTTGCTCTCAAGAAGGAGGGGAAAGAGAGAGATGCTATATGCAGTGGCCTGCAGCAAGGCAAATCTCTCTCTCTCTCTGAAACACAGGCTTGTATATTAATATACCTACATATGTAAATATATATACATATCTAGGGCTTTATTTACCTACATACATATTCATACACACGTATCATCCATATGTGTATCTAGACACACACCTCAATAGCTATATTTACATGCATCCATATCGTGTATATCTTATCTACACGCGCATATATAATAATCACTATATGTGTACACACATACACCCCCATATCTGTATCAGCTGTAAAATTATCTCTTGAATATATACACACACAGAAAAAAAAAAAAAAAACTCTGTCATAGATACGCTAGTTTTAATTTGAGATGAGATTTTTACAGTAAATGGCCATAACCACCGCCCTGCTATTAGCCGATCAACCCTAAGGAGGAGAGATACACTTTTTTTTTCCTTAAAAGGTCTACTAAACACTATTGTATGTGTGTATACGCCTATATATATACACACGCGCGCACACACATATACACATATATAGAGGATATCTTTATAAAATAAAATAAAGATGTCAAAGCACAACTCACAGCTCCCAAGAGCCTAACCCGTGGATTTAAAAGCTAAACATCACAAGTTAGGGTCTCAGGGATTGAGAGGGGCGCAACAAACTATTTCTTGCAAAAACAAGGATCAAAAATAAAAGATAAAAAGGAGAGAGAGGAAAAGAATAGCAGGCAAGTTCAATTCATGGCTCAAGATTACAAAACAGGACACACAGGTGGAAGGAAAGAGCTTCTCTAAGGACCCTCTGTTGAGAGAATACATTCCAATTTTAATCGTTTATATAAAAATGACAAGGCGCGGCAGGTTCCTTACAGCTTCCAACAAGGTCGCTTGCGACAAACACATGAAAAGTCTCCGCATTTAAATAACGAGGAGGAAGAAAGAAAGGGAAGTTTGGGGCAGTGACGGAATTATTTTCATTGTTTCAACGAAAAGGAATGCAGAAATAAGAGCAGGAATATGCAGGCTCTCCCTCCAGCCGCCTGGCACAAAGCATGCAGCAGCATAAAGGCGCTGCCTCCCCGCCCCCTCCGCCAGCCCCGCGGCCGGCGGGGATGGAGAAAAACCCCGAGTTGCGAGAAAATCAGGTAGAAACTCACCATTTGGAAGCGGGGGAGGCTCCGATCTTCAGCGCCAAGAGCAGGGGGGAAAAGCCCGGCGGTGGGGGGGGGGCAGGTGGCGGGGGCTTCCTAGGGGTTTGCCAGGGCCCCCCCCCCCCCCCCT
>JANHGN010020742.1:48065-72362 GCA_024605025.1 Megaceryle maxima | reverse complement strand
GGCTGAGTGCCTAGGTGGATGAATTCTCTGGAGCTAGTGCATGTCTCATGAAAAATAGATAATGAAAGATGATCCAACCAATGGAGCGGAGATCTCCAAGTATCTCAGGGCTCTGACGTCACTGCAGGCAGTCCCCAGGAGGAGACACTGTGTGCTCCCTGTCAGCTCCTTGCTGTGCCCTAAAGAGAATGATTGAGGACACCAAGTGTGTTTCTATTTCCACCTCACTGATAAAGAGCTTCCCAAAGGTTTGATGCCTATGTGGTTACTAACACTTCTGAAGTTACTGTGACTACGTCCTCTCAGTGGCAGCCACTAAAATGCTCCTTAATGGTGGGATGGGAGATTTAAAGTTCAGACACTTGGAGATTCTCACAGACTGCCTGTTGTTTTGATCAAAGTGTTTGCCTCAGTCCTTAGTTTGGAGTTGCATAGCCTTAAACCGATGTTTCACTTTAAAAATAAGGATGGAAATAAAAAATAACCTCAGCTGTTAAAGTATCTTTAGCTATTTTTTTTTAAAAACATGCTCCCTCAAGAGGCACATCAGGTTGAGATCTTGCTTTCTATTTCCAAGTTTACTTCTGACTTACTGTTTCATTTTAGGCAAATTATTTTTCACCTCTGTGCCTGAATTTACCCATCTAAATAATGGGAATTTTTATCTAATGCTACCCAAGATCATTTATATCTTATTTGTATATTTTACATCATCATTGCCACATTTTCTTTGTGGATGAAAGGAATTAAGTTTCAGAATTGCAATTCAAAGTTTTCTCACGGTGTTCCAACAAACTGCTGTGGAAAATACAGCACTGGGTATAGTTGGGACCTATAGGTCTTCTGCACTAAACCAACTCCAGCACAGCAAGACTCATTTTGTTAGAAAAGTTACATAGCGGCAGCCTCGCTCCGCTGAGGTCATAACCTGAGACTCTGTCATGTCTCAGCTTGCAGTTATTCTGTAACATTTGTTCAAGAGGTTTAATATTCCCTGCAGAACAATCTTCCTAGAAAGAATGCTTCTCCTAACATTTCCCCTTTAACCCAACCTCCAATGATCTTGATTCACATCCTTCTAAGTACATTAAGAGGCAAAGAGAGCCCTGAGTGCACGCTTGTGCATTAAACCAAGGAGCTGCATGATAACATCTCTGTTCCTCCCTCCTTATGCTTTCCTTTACACACTGTATCATCTCCAGTTATTTGACATATAAGATCTCTGAGGCAGGTTGGTTGTGTGAAGAACCACTTTTGGCATTGTAATATAACCACTGCCATATTCTTCCTGCCATCTCTGCTTAATCCTCTGAGTTCTTGTTCAAAAGCAAAAGGAATACAGGATAATAAGCCATTATCCAGGAGAACAGTAATCCAATTCCTTAACCCTTTTTCACTTATGTTTTGTTTCACAGTTGGTGTCCTAGTTTATCTGAAAAGATCTCTTGACCTGAAGTCCAGCGGAAATTACTTGAACACATGTTCAGCTTATTTTCATAAAAGCATTACTAAGATGTGGAAGTGGGATTTATTTTAGCTTGCAGGAGAGTCTGAGAAATTATCAAGGTGGGGGGTTTTGTTTGTGGTCTGGGTTTTGCTGAAGTTAAGCGGGGGGGGAGGGAAGAGACAATTCAAGTCTTTCTATAAACTGTCTCCTGCATGTAACCCAAATCAGGCTACAGGTTTTGAATAGCAGAAAGACTATTTTTAAGGATCCTTACTGGAAGAAAAACAGCATAACAGCAACATCCAAAAAGCATAACTATGATTTTGTTTTCAGTTTCCACTTGATGATAGCAAGAAAGTCTTACACAGAGGTTCCCAGAGCTGGGACCTTGAGAGGAGTTAGGGCAATAATGAGTGGGGTTGTAAAGCTAAGAAATAGAGTTTCCTGTGACCTTGATGTGTTTGAAGCCAAACATATTTAACATTATGAAGTGGAGGAAAGGTTTCTGAACTGCTGATCTATTAACTGCTGGACAGTGAAGTGGGATTTAGGAGACCCAGAGATAAGGCTGAGACCCTCTCTGTGATTTTTGGTGATTCATTAATTTACCCCATGTATCAGTTTCACCATTAAAAAGTAAATGTAGTAATTTTATTCATGCTATAGTTGGTCAGATGCTACAGTAATAGAGCACATAGAAAGATAGAATTTCATCACGGTCTTTAGTCAGTAGTAAATTGCATCTTGCAGCTCCACAATGAAGTTGACAATACCCTCTGAGACATGGAAAGAACCACCATTCCTATGACAGGGTGGCACAGCCGAGGGAGAGGAGAAGACTCTTCTTCTGATTTGCCAGGCAGGGCTCAGCAGAGCCCAGCTTCTCCAGCACAGCACCAAACAAGGAGGACATCACATGATGTCTCCCTGTTTGGCAGATTATCAGTGGGCTATAAGTGCCAAACTCAGCCCTCCCTACAAACATCCTCTTGTACTGTATATTTGCATGTGAAGAGGGTCACAGTATTGAAAACAGCTATGAAGTAGGTAGTGCATTTCATTTTGCTCATGTTGGGAACAGTCAGTCCTTTTGACTGTGGGTTTAGCTACCATTTGCTTTTAACTGCATGGTTGGAGCCACAGAGGTGATAGTGGCAGGTTTTCCCTTTTGCATGGAGGTGTCTGATGTTCACACATACACAATATATATGTTTTTTCTGCTGAAAGTAAGGAGAGTGATCTGCTTGTCCAGTGTGGGTGGTTGGCTGAAGGAGAAAGGAAGAAAGGGAGGAGGAGCGTGGAAGGAGGGTGTATCTGCTGATTATCTCCTATATGTAGGTTTATGGCTACAGCACAGGCTATTCTGGGACTCCTTATATGATTTGGATTTATTTTTAATAACCTTTCCCTTTTTGTGTTTTTATATTATATTAACTTGCTGTTAAACTTTTTTTCTAGGGGGGAAGGAAACAATTGTTACTCCATTCCAGACCTTTCTTGCCCTGCTTTACTGTGTCCAGAGAACATTATAAGACAGTTAAGAAATCTATTATATAAAAGCAGAAATCACGCCACCAGCTTTAAATCCCTTCACAGTCCCACAGCCTAAAGTCACAAGGATTTATTTGGGATCGGGCCAAAGGATGTGAAAATTAATTGGGAGGGGGAGGTAACTGGAAGGAGCAGTAGGAATTTTTCACTCTGCCATTATCTTCCTCCCACAGTTCCCTTTTGTTTAAGCCTTCTTTTCTGCAACAAAAAGCTAATCAAATATTGCAGTCAAAGGGGCTTTTTGATGAACATTATTTGGTGTTAAGGTCAGGCACTGTCCTGATGGTTTGAAAGAGAACAGCGAGGCCACAGATCTGTTACCTTTGCCTGCCCAAGAGCAGCCATCTCTCTGACAGGATGGCTTTGTTGCTGCCATCGCTCAGCTTTTCTTCTTACTACTCTGACTGCCAGCAAAAGTGCTAATTTGTGCTGGCTGTGGTGATTGGAATAGTTACTCATGAAGGCAGTGTATGCAGCCTGGCAAAGTCCTTGTACAGAGCATGCAGGGCAACCAGCAAATGCTAACGGTTATGGTTGTGATCCTGCTAATCTGTCCCTGAGCAATGGCTCTGGGGTGGACTGAAGTCCTTCTGCACTGACCAACAGAGGTGTGTTATCTGTACCATGAATGTGGAGGAGTTTAAAGCAGAGTACCAGCTGCTGTTTGGAGACCATGTCATTGTTCTCACATAGCAAAGCCATTAGGAAAATCCGAAGCTTGTTAGGATCTTGTCTAACCCCCAAATACATTTCTCCACATCACAGTATCTTACAGTCTTGCTCAAAGAGCTTGAGAGCAGGGGTGTTCTTACAGAATGGAGGGAAAGATTTACTACAGAAAGGTTATAGTATGAGAGTTAGGTGTGGATGAATGGACAAAGTAGGAAAAGCAACTATCAAAAACGAAGTGGTTCTCAGCAACCTTTGTAATGTCAGTGTTGGATGGACTCTCTGTATGTCCATTTTTGAGTCAGTTTGTCATTTGCTTTGTATTTCTCTGATTGGACACCTTAAGTGACACACTCAAATTTTGGAAAGTTTGAACTTTTTATCCCCTCACTTTATAATTTTTTCACTTCTCCTCACTGCAGCAGATTCTGACATACAAACTTGTCCCACATATGCTTTAGGAGCTCTGAGTATTTATAAAAACAGCTTGCATTTCTCTCGGATTTTCATCCAAAGTTCAACACAACATTCATTCTCACCTGATTTCTAGGAGATAGCTCACTGAAAGGATGAACTACCTAAAGCACACAGAGATGAAGAAACTGCTCGAAGTCTAACAACACTGGATATTTCTTATAGCTCTGGTCTGTCATCCTTCATCTGTAATCTGACCTACTGTTGTAATTTTAATGACTTTTTTTTTTCAGGCATCTTTCCACATCCTGCTTCTCAAATTGTGATTTTTAAAAGTGAACTACAAAGATTTGCTTATTGCTGCTTTTGAAAACATCAGAGGACTAAAAAATACCATGTTTGGCAGAACATTTTCTTCAGCTTGAGTTTCCTTGGACTGGGAACTAGGTGTCATAAAGGGATAAAATGGCACCAGATAAATTTTAAAGAACATCAGAAGACAAGATGCTACATCAAAATGCATATGAACCTGAAACATTTTCTCTATTTTACTGAACTGCTGACAATTAAGTGAAAGGAGAGTTTAATTTGTAAATGTTTTAAGTATCTTCAGACTTTACAGCAGCAACTAACTGTAAAGAGAAATTCAAAGATTAAATAACAGTACTACCACATGAGAAAGTGAAAAAAAAAAAAAGAATGTCTGAATTTATACACCATATCTGATAGGAAAATACTTTAGAAGAAACAAACTTAGCTTCTAGCAAATAAACTGAAGATATTGCAGTGTAAGGTTAGAGGTTTCTGTCTGCATTTTCATTTATGGAACTTCTTGCAGAAATGAGCAGAGGACTCTGCCCAGCAGGAAGCATAAGAGTGTATCCTAAGCTAAAAATAGAATTGCACCCACTGGAGCAGAAGTCAGACTTGGACAGATCATTTCCATCTAGCAAAGAAGAAATGGAATGGGTACAAAACCAGTCAGTCCTGCCCTGCACAGCTCTGAACATCTGCCAAACGTGCAGTCCTCCCTCGTCACTCAGTACTGGATATTCTCATGTTTCTGCATGTGTGATACCAAGTATTTGCCAAAGGAAACTAATGTTGCTGCTGAAAGGAAATAAAACTTCTATGTCCATATAATTTAGGTGATTTCCTGCACTTCTTTGCTAGTAGATCCCCCCAAGCCCTAGACCATGCACCTGCAGAAAGAGGGGAGCTTGGGCACAACCCGTTCCTGTTTACCCTGGGTGCGTGGAGCAGCTTTTTAGTTTTCATCTCCAACCTACCACAGAATTGTCGGTGAAGGCATCAGGGTTATTCTCATAAATGAACTTCTCCACCCTCAGCTGACGTAATTTGAACATCTTGGATCCTTTGTTTGTGAGGAGAGAAAGTTCTTCTAGCATCACATCTCTGGGGATGCTGATCTTCTTCCCCAGGTTCAGCTTGGACACCTCTTGTGGCATGACTATAAAACATGAAATGGGATGCTTTAGGAAGTGCTCTAGTCCAGGTCTCTTGTCCATTGCTTCAAAGCAGCCAAATTCTCTTCTAAATAAAGTTTTTAGGAAATAACTTATGCACCAAAGTTCTACATTGATGACACTTCTACACAGATGAGTGGAAATCACTCTGGATTGCAATCAAGGCAAATCTACACAAAGAAGACTTTCATAAGGGTGGAGCTAGATGCATGTGTCCCACATCAGTCAGTGCCACAGAATTCCTTAGTATGGCCTCAAAACACACCACTGCCTTGTCTGGTTACTGCCCTACACTCACCTCTTCCTCCTTCTCTGTAGTTAGATCAATGGCAGTCAGCTCTTCGGATGGGCTGACATACAGCAAATAAAGATCTCTCTGGTGTGCTTTGGTTCAAACATTATCCTGAAATCACGGCATGATTTGATGTTATATTAGCTGTTTGTTTGTTTGATTGATTTAAGAGAATTTTTGAAGTTGAAGTTCTTTTCAAGTCTTAATATGTTGGTTACTTTAAGTCCTTTTCCATTTAATTTGGTACCACCAGTTATCCATCAAAGCAATGGACTGAAACATTTTCAATGTAAAAAATCTTGCAGAAGTGCAGTTAAATGTTTTCATTCAAAAACAAGATACTTTTCCTAGAGTTTCTTTTTTTCAGTATTAAGCAAGGTTAAGACCACTTATCTACCTCTACACATCATTTACAACAGAGAATGAAATTCCATCCTTAAACTGGTATAAAATTAGTATAAACCCATTCATTTTATTAGACATTCTTTGAAGAAATCATGATTTTTTTCTAGCAAGACAATTTTATATAGCATTATTTCACAGCACAGGAGGAAATGCCCTTTAACTGAAAATTGGATTTTTACTTACTTGTTTATTTGAATAAGGGATTAGGGAGAAACAACAAATATCTAACTGTACCCCTAGCAATGAAGTTTCTACAGCCCTTTTTTGGGGTCAAAGAAAGGGACAACACTGAATGACTACTTTTTAAAACCTCTAAAAACCTTCTCCATGCTGTTAAAAGAAGAAAAGGATACCACAGTTAATTGTCACCCTACCCAATACGTGCGTATTCTTTAGATAGAAAAGTGTCCCAAGTTCCATTCTTTCTGCTGTATCACCCCCTCTTTGACTTTTTCAACTAATGACCGCTGGAATCAAAGGAATTCTCTCACGTAGAGAAGAAAACAAATTAGAGACAAAGTTTATAAGAGAACAACATAGAATATAACTAGCCACTGCAGTGTTGATACCCATAAAGGATCGTGTTCTTTCCAGTCACACTGGTGTGCATCCAAATTAATGCTGCAGGAGAATATGAATTTACAAAGTGTTATCTGAGTCAACATTTGACCTGAGTGTGTGTAATGCTTTTGAAGAGTAAATTAGAAAATGTGATGTTCTTGAAGGCTGAGGTTTAGTAATATTTGTGGCTCTGCCTCCTGATATGTTCACTGCATGTCTTGCTCTGGGAGTTCAGGCAGGCAGGTGTGAAACTTTAAAGGCTGAGATTCAGGTTGAAATCCAAACAGTTCTCACGTGTGCGTATCTTACCTTCGTGTGTCAGCTTCCCAATGAGTTTAGTGGACTTTTTCCTTTTAACAGGAGCAGGAGTCCCTGCAAGGGGCATTCCCACAAAGGGTTCTCTGCTTTGCTCTAAACACACAAGGAAATGGAGAATGAAACACTGGAAAAGTATTTCTTGCCTCTCTCTTAGTTGCCATCTACAGTTAAGATATACACAGCCTTCATTTCACACAGAGGTTCTTTCCCTTTCACATGAAGGAGCTAGAGAATGGTATCGTCCCATAGAGAATATCAGCAGCAGGCCATTGTGGTGTTTTCTGGACACTCAGCATTATGATACAGAATATGGCAGTAGGTCAGAGCAGAAGCATTGCCACGGTGCCATACAACGTTGTCAGCCAGAACAGGAATTTTAAATGCAACATGGCAGTCTCCCAGCACCCACATGTGCCACAGTGGTACTCTGTTATCATCCTGTGCTGTAGTAACAGAATGTCAGTTTGAAAATTTGCTCTATCATACCATATTATAATGCCATGCAGTTAGCATTAGATGGTAATATATACTTTTGTACAAAGAGCTTGGGTCTGTTCCTCAGTTATTTGGGAGCATTTTGAATAATGTGCAAGTATGGTTTGAACATTTAGATAGTCCTATTAGAATAGGTATTCTGAAAACCACTAGACTACAGGTTCTGGGGAAAAACAAACAAACAAACAAAAAACCCAACAAACAAAACAACAAACCAAAACCCTAAGTAATTCTGTCTTTGATTACTGAAACTGTTTTGGTACAGAAAGGCTGGAGGAAGAAGGCACAGGCAAACTTGCTAAAGAAAAAGTTGTTCACCCAATTTGTTTGAAGTCATTTGGACCTGATTCTTATGTATTGATCTTATTGCATATCATTTTGGAGGGGGAAAGGAGGGGGAAGAGGGAGATTTCTTCTAGTACAGTGTTCCTCGCTTCTGTTCCCAGATAGGATGAGAGATCTGTGCTGCAGAGTCAAGAAAGATTAGGAGAAATCTCAGCAATTCCACTTCAGGCAGATTCTGAGTCCTTCTCAGGGGTTATCACAGATCATGTAAGTAGGGCAAACATCTTGCCTTCACTTCAACACTGTCCTTGCCCAAACAACAGCACTGGGGACAGATCCTCACCTAATACCACACAACACAAAGAAAATTGAGTAAAACCCCATTG
This sequence comes from Megaceryle maxima, assembly GCA_024605025.1. Taxonomy (NCBI): domain Eukaryota; kingdom Metazoa; phylum Chordata; class Aves; order Coraciiformes; family Cerylidae; genus Megaceryle; species Megaceryle maxima. The sequence continues at coordinate 64,052 of JANHGN010020742.1, read as the reverse complement.
GCTGCAGCAGTAAGCAATGACTTACTGTCTCTGTCACTTGTTTGCACTTTAGTTGATTAAAATTTCAGAACTGAAGAGACTGAACTATGAGTTATAGTTTAAAACTGGGAAGCAAGCAGCTGGCTCTATGAGTTTGCCCTGGTGAACCAGGTATTTTTATTTCCTATGTATTTTGCAGTTTCATTCTACCATTACTCCTTTTGCACCATGATTTTCATGTGATGAGGGGATAACTGCTAAAAGTAGCCCAGGCACAGCAAACCAGCTCCAATCACATTGGCAGATACTCCTTGGATTAGGTTTTCTTTCAGATCTCCAAGCTTCCTTTTTTACTGAGATGCTGCCTGGGTAGCTCACATCATAAAAGAGCCCATCCTGGTGTATTCCCAAAGCAAGCGTGAGCAGGTGCAGCCATAAAGCATGCGCTGCACATTCTCCTTCAGCAGCCAGACATCTGCTTGGCTATATAAAAGAAGCAGGCCCTGCTTGACAGGAAAGGGGCAATGCTGCCAGGAGGTGAAGGGGGTGGGAAGTAATGGCCCATCTGATGGGTTGCAAGACTGGCAAAATGGAGAGAAATCATCTGTATGCCCCAAACATGGACTCGGTGGGGCAAGGCAAAAGGGCCAGCCCCAGTGGGGAACCATGCTCCTCTAGTACACCCATTCCCAAGGAATGGTCCTTCACTAATCCAGCAGGACTGGGAAGCAGAAAACCCTCTGCATGCAACTGGTCTAGCATAAGGAAAGGGGCAGCAGTCTTCCACTATGGACGGGGTCCAGAGCTACCCTGGATCTACTGCTCTTTTAGCCACCCCACCATGGGGAGGCTGTTGGAGCCTTAGTCCCCATCCTCCCCACTATCCTGTACATAAAGCCAGGGCCACAATTACCCTTTTCTTCCCCAGAGCTGTATCCCTTGGTTCAGTTCCTCTCTTTTTCTGCACCAGTCTTTGCAGCAGTCATTTCCTTGGTTTTGCTGCAAACCAAACCAGCCTTTACCCTCTCCAGCAGCTGCTCTGAATTATTTTGCTGCCCGGTCAACTCACCTCAGGCTTACAGTGCAAGGCTCAAACCAGCTCATGCGCCTGCTCCAGAGCTCGGCAGTGGGCTGCTTCCTCCCAGCCCGTCTCTGGGTGCTGCTGGGGAGGCTTGTCCAGCAGACCTGCTCACCCAGGGTGCCTGGGCGCAGGCAAGCTCTGCCCAGCACAAAGTGCTGATGCGAAGTGCTGTGAATTTGACTCCTGAAGGCTGCTCGCACAGGCATCCTGCAGTTATTAATAGCCAACAGCCCAGAGGGCAGAGTCTCAGATAGCACCACCGCCAGCCTGGAGGAGAGAGGAAAGGAAAAGGTTGCTTCTTAGGCCTCCTGCAGTCACCTCCTCAGTTCCCAGGAAGACCAAGCACTCAGTAGGTTCCTCACTTCTTCCTCCTCTCTATTCAAATCAACGTACTATTCCCCTTCCTCCTCCCATTATATTTTAATGCAGTTCATAAAACCTTCTTAATATCCTGTTTGTCAGTAATGCCTCAAAAGCTCTCTTGAGTCTTGCTCTGTTTTACGCTGTCCTTTTGTCCTCTCCTCACTCCATTATTGAACCCAGTGTCCTGTAGGCTCTCATACTTAATTCCTAAAATGCCAGGCATTCAAATAATGCATCAATAAGCATGAAAGAAAAATAGTTGCATGCATGAAGCAAGAAGTAATAGGAAAACCACAAAGTCTAGAAAGCTGTTTACAGTTTTCTGGGAAGTAGCCATGTAATGTGTATGGGAAACCCAGTAGAATCAAACAGCAAGGAAACTGATTTCCTGATTCACAACAGAAATAGGGTTGATTGTCTGCATTTGGTGCAGCTTTGTACATGCAAATGACTCCCCTTCTTTAGCTTCTGTTCATTATGAGGCAACTCTCCTTGGTTTTTTCCTACATACCTAGGTGGGTTCTGGTTCTAGGATGAATGGGATGTATCTCATTTTACTGGATTACTCAAAGATGCACATACCTTTCAGCTTCTGTGTAAAGCAGAAATCCTGCAAAAAACAGTGTCTTCCTATTTCACACTGTATCAAAGTCTTGTTGTCCACTGAGTATACCTAGAGTCTAGTGGGAGGAAAAAACCCACAAAACAGCTGTGATTGTAGTAGAAAATCCTCTGTACAGAGAATTGCAAGCAAAGTTGATATAAAGGAACATCAGGGGACAGTCACTTTCCTTTTTTTTCCTAGATTTTGCAGTTGGTTTTGATTGGTTTTGCACATAAAAATTTCCAGTGTGATGAGTGTGTTGAAAGTGTAAAATGTTAACCCCCAGTGCTGTCTGGAAGATCCTGTATAAGAGTGCTGTCACATACCTATGGGCCCGCCTGGATGTATGGCAATCTCTTGGCCTAAAGTTTCCTATTTTCCTCTCACTTGCATCCATAAAACCACTATCTATGCCTCACACTGTGCCTGTAGCAGAGCTCTTTCTCTCTCTCGTGCCTATGTAGTGTAGCACCATGCTGTAAGCTTTCTGCTATCCAAAAGAGTTCTATATTCTTCACTGACCGCAGCAGATACACCAGAATGAATCGCGAGGTCCAGACAGCCCAGATCCTGCCCCCACACTCCTATGCTGGTGATCTGGGAGTAACTCCTCAGAGCTGTGCCAGTGTAAAACAGGTGTAGGGGGTAGCACAATTGAACTGTAAACACCCACTGCCTGCTCTGGGCACCATCACTGAGCTTTACGCCTGGTGAAGGCATTTACATCTGCACAAAGCTGGAGGGTGTCAAATACTACTATCACAACTGACCATCTGTCCACACTTCGCACCCACTCTGCACAAGTGCAGGTCTCTTGGTATTGGCCGAGCCCTCCTCGCTGCACGTTGTACAAAGAGCATTTTTTCACCACGTTTATTTCTCTGGGATTGGTTTAGCACCATGCTGCACATTTGCCCAGAGTGCCCAATGCCTGCTATGATGTCCAGTTGTGCTCTTTGAGATGCTGCTCTCCTATTCAAGCTCCCCACATTCTAATTTATCAAGGGAGCTGTTGCCTGCCATGAGGTGATGGCATGGGGAGGGGCACAGTGAGAACAGACACAACGTGCTGCTATATTCCTTAAGTTCTGCAGCCCTTTCCCAAAGGCATGAGGTACCATTACCTCTTAATTTTAAGAAGTTTCTATCTCCATTCTGATAATCATCTAAGAAATTATGTGATTTATATTATGGGGTGAGAAGCTGAGAAATGCAGCTACCACTATATGGTGCCTTCTTGTAGTCACCAGAGTGATGCTAAACTCTGCCTCTTCTCTACTTACTTCCAGCAGCTGTTTTCAGGCCGATTTTGAGCTGCTGTATTATTTCTCCAGTCATCTTCTATGCCTTCCCGAGTACGAGTTACACCTTAGGGGAATAGTTTGTGCCAGATGGATATCATGTGGAAACCTGACGGATTTTGAGGCATGGTGTAACTCCAAAAAGGTGACATAGCAGGGAACTATGTGCTGCTTTTCCCTGCCACAAGCATGACCTGCTTCTCCTCTGCTTCTTACCACCCCAGGATTTTACAGCTGCTCCAGCAGGCAGCTCAGGGAGAGAGAAGCTGAGCGGGCTGGAAGGGAGGAGAGCACCCTATGGCTACCTGGTAATTGGAGATGAGCAGGAGACAGATGTGAGCCCTCTTATAAAACTCGGGAGACTAGGGAAAAGCAGTAGCAAGGAGATAAGAGAAGGCACATCTAGCATGGTGTGTGAGGATCTCGATCAGGATACGAGCAGGTGTGCCCAGCAGTTGGGACCAGGGACAAGTCACTGCAGCAACTCCTCTGTGGATCTGCAGCACAAAAGGCAAGAGGCAAGCACGGTTATTAGAGGCAAGGCTGAGGATCCTGAAGTCCAGCTTCAAGGACTGTTGGGAATGGTGGTCTGATGGGAAAAAAGCACTTGTACACCAAGTCAGGGTTTTGTGTGAGAAGTAGGCAGGGTGGTAAGGAACTGAAAATGAGACAGGTTGAGCAGGCATATGAAGAGAAGTAAGCCAAGAGTATAGAGTACAAGGCAGGAATTTTATCCAGAGCTCAGAAGTAGTATCTGGAAGCTGACATGATCAAATTGGGAGATTTCTTTATTCCCTGGGTGCTGGTGGGTTGTATTTAGGTTCCTAAAGCAATCATCAAACTCCTCAGAATTTCCAGTATCAAAATCCAATGTTTAAACCAGTGTCTTGTCCAGGTTTTTCAGTGCTGTTTTGCCTGTGGCTGTAGTCAGGCTCAAATTCTGAAGAGGCCTTGGCCACCTCCGCTTTCAAAGATGATCCATAGCCCTCATTCAGTGCTGTGTGAAGTCCTGTTCTGTCCTTGCAACACTGATCCTCCAGAGGTTATTTTCATCTGCATGGGCTTATATACATACACTGGGTGAGACACAAGACCTAAGCCTGCAGCTAAATTGTACTGCACAGAGCCTGAGCCTTGAACCCAGAAGGAATGATAAAGAAGGTTTATCTTATTAGTACAACACCAGGATTTATAGGGTGATTTGGATAAAGCAGTCTTGCATCTGACACTTATGCACCAAGGCACATCTGTAACCAAGATTCTCACCTCCTACTCTACCTTCATATAAAATTCTATGTCTGCATTTTCATTTACCAAGCTAAGAACTAAATCCTGCTCCTTTCTCCTCTCTCTGCACAGTTTCTCCAGAGAAATAGAAATGTCTAGCTTACTAGTCTAAAAATGTCAATGGTGAGTCTAGCAGAGACTTCACTTGTGCCCTGCCATGGTGCCAGCTTCAGCAGCTCAGTGCCTGTGTCCACTGGGAATATTGTACCAATCTGGTATTTCTGCCATAAGTAATACAATGAACTCAGTGTAGCTAAGAATTTATGTAGGGCTCTTACCTTACCCACTCATGCTACTCAATGCTCAAGGTTTTCAGTAATTGCCTTTATTCATGAGCTGGTTTAGTTTTTGTTTGGGGGGTGGGGTGGATTTACCTGAAATGTGGTAAGGTCTGGTAGCTAAATTCAGTCTTTGCTTGAGTTTCCACTGAGGACACGTGCTGTCTGTAGGACATTTGGCACTTCAGGGAGGAGTCTTTTATCATACAAGAAACTGTATCTTATTGACCACCTTCCTCCTTCCAAATGCACCCTTTGCTTAAGTGGCCTTAGGAACAGCCTGTACAAAGCTTTACTTTCTCTGACTTGTATCTTCAGAATTTTTTTTTTTTTTTTTTCATTGCATTCTTATGCACCTAATTTTAACTGGTCTAACTCCAAACTGCTGATGTCTTCAAAATCATTTCAAGAGCAGCAGATGAGATCTGCCTTGTTACACAGTGCTAGATGGACATAAGCAGTAGCTAAGACAAGCATTGTCAGCAGGTTGTTTCCTGAGCACATTTTGATCATGTGGAAGTCTGGCAAACAGCATTGGTCTGGTAAATATCCCTCATCGTTTTAATTTTCCAAAGATAGAGAATTGAGCCTGTTCCCCTTTTTCCCTGGAGCCCAGGACTGATCTGTTCTGAAAGTATTCATAGCAGGAGATTACGTGATTCAATCTGTTCTGAAAAAAATGTAGCAAAACTCTTTGTTTGTTTCTTTGTTTTCCTGGTTGTTTGTTGTTCTGTTTTGTTTTTAAATATATCATAGGTAATATTTGTTATTTTAAAATATTTCATATTTGTTTCATCTCTTCCACTTTTACACAGACATCAGGAAGACTTGTCAATAGTTTGTAGCACCACAACAGGAGAGTTAATGCCAAGCTCCCTCCTGCTACTGAGTGGGCTTAATGCACAATAAGATGTAGGACTAGGGCAGAAATATGTAGGATTTGATCACTGATCTAGAGTGTGTGTGGAAATAGCTGGCATGTCCATGGTGTGTTACTTGCTGGACAGCCTGTTTACCTGCATGCCCCACATGCTGCCACACAGGAATCCCCTCCAAGCTGCAGCAAGCCTCTTGCTGCCAAAATTCCAGGGTATGAGGCTGGCCTTCTCCTCTGGTATATGGGACTGAGCAATACCGTATGTGAACGCCAAAAGGATGAATTAGGAAGAAAGGATTTCCTAAAATTTTAAGCTCTCCAGATTTAACACCACGTCAGGCAAATGCCAAAATCTCAGGTAACTCAGAGAAGAACAGTGGCAACATCTAGTGGCCGTTGAAGCTATAGGTCTGTACTGCCTGGCAATATCCTTATTTGTATATGACACATACTTGTCCTGCTATGCTCTTTGCTGGACATTTCTTCCATCAGGTGTGACTGTTTGGAGGTAGATATCTCCAATACCAACCTTGCTGTTTCCTGGTTTTAAACTACTGAGTCCCAGTTCATCCCTAGCCTGCTGCGTAGCTGTTAGTAATCCTTCGGCTTTGTTTTGGGCCATTAACCTCAGGGTTAGCTCCTCCCTGTTGCAAGTCTGTTTGTCTGGCTCCTTAGAATCATAGAATCACAGAATGTTAGGGGTTGAAGGGACTTTTAGAGATCATTGAGTCCAATCCCCCTGCCAGAGCAAGATCACCCAGGGCAGGCCACACAGGAACACATCCAAGTGGTTTTGAAAGTCTGCAGAGAAGGAGACTCCCCAACCTCTCTGGGCAGCCTGTTCCAGTGCTCCATCACTCTCACAGTAAAGAAGTTTCTCCTCATGTTGAAGTGGAACCTTCTATGCTCAAGTTTATATCCGTTATTCCTTGTCCTATTGCTGGACACTACAGAAAAGAGATTGGCTCCTTCCATTTGACACCCACCCCTCAGATATTTATAGACATTAATAAGATCCCCATGTCCTTCTGACATGATGTGCTATGAGAAGAAATGACTCTCACTTGAGAAGGTTGTAGAGGTTAACAGGGAATTTAACCAGAGCCCTGAACACAGCAACTGTCCCGCAATGTGTCAAACCATCTGGAGTAGCTCATAATCCTACTATGTCAGCTTTATTAAGATAAACAAGATGCAGTCCTAATCTGCAGCGTGTGCATCTGTAGACTTATTTCTCTGGGAGCTGTGCTTCTGGTTGGACAGAAGCTCAGGTTTGGCATCAGCCAACATCACTGCCCCTTTGTGAATTCCCATCTGCAAATCAGTCAGAAATTTGCTGGGCAGCCCCAAGACCCACCTCTACACCACTAAATAAGGAATGCCTCCTTGCAATTAATCTGAAAAACATCCACAATCTGATACCTGGACATATGTCCAGAGTCTTCAATCTAATCCTACAGCTGACCCCAGCATCTCCTGCAGTGCTTAGGAATTGCTGCTGAGAGACATGCATCTGGGAAAGGCAATCTGCTAATGCTTGTCCTAAACTAAGCACGATGAACTTCTCAGGATCCAGAAATTGAATAGACTTTAACATGAATTGAGTTAGGGTTAGAGTTAGGATTAGGCTCAGAGCCTGAGGATACGATGGGATATATTTAATTTTCTGACTGATTTGGTTTTCTGATCTCTTGGTTAAGAGTTAAGTTAAATCGTTCAGTGTGAATTTATATTTGGATTTATCAGAGCTGACAAACTTCCACGGATACCAGATTTCCAAGCAGAGGGTAGGGCTTAGGCTAAAGCAGGCTGAGACGCAGGGCTGGGACTGGCCCATAAATGACTTCACCCTGTCAGTGAATGTTTATAGCCTGTAGTACCAAGTTTTTGCTTGCATGGGGCTTTTTTAATGTATAGGAGGTTTAAGTCCAACTTAAGTGGGTTTATTGCTGAAATAACCCATCCTTTTTGTTCTCCTTATATTCTCTTGGCCTCAGTAATTTGTTGGCTGTGCTAACTGCATGTGCTGTACACATAGCAGCTCCTCCTAGGTGCCAAACAACGAAGGTGATAAAATGCCACATGTAAAGTGCATATCACAAGTTTATTCTTCTACACAAACAAATGGAAAGTGACTGGAAATTGGGAAGAAAAAAGAAAAAAAAGACAAAACAGAAAAGGAAAATAAGTATTTCCATAAACAAAGATGCCAACTCTATTCTTCTGGGGTCACGTCTTCCACCAGACAGAGCCCTGCTGCTGGGCTCCTATTTTCAGAGCACTGATGAGTCTCTCCTAGGAAGAAGGTCTGGTAGGGCATGATGGATATTATAGCAGAAGGGGAGCATATTCTTTATGAGGGACAATCTTCACTTGCACTGTGCTCGTGTCTGGCAATCAGTGACTCCTCATCACACCAGTCTCTTCCAAGATTCTTCCTCTCAGCTTCTTCAGGGTCTGGACGTTATCTCTGGCAAATGTTCCCATATATTTAGAGAGAAAGGACTGATACTTCTGAAGCAAAGATAAACCCCCAGAATTGCCATAGCCACAATGTGTAACCTGCAGCATGCTGGAGAGGAGCGATGATACACAGATTTAAATCACAGCCCACGCAGACATCTTCGAATGTTTAACAAAGGGACAATGGGGTTTGGCCTACCACAGCAGCTTATAACTTAGCAGGTGGGAGCTAAAACTTGTCAAACAACTGTTTGTATCTGTGCTTGCTCAACAGCTGAGGAATTGGAAATTTGGAGAGGCTCAAGACAAGCTTATATGGTTCAAAAGTATTCCTCGTAACCTCACCTGTAACCTTTCTAACAGGCCAGCCACAATATTTTCATGAGCAGATGCTAGCAGAGCTGCTTGAAGCCAGCAGTAGTGCAGGTTTCTTCCTTATAGCTTAGCAGATGCATCTCAGTATTATTTCTCATCTCATGCTATGTACAGCCACAGACCTTATTTGGGATATGGCAGAAGCACTGTAGGCCTCATCTGTAACATGCTTTGCTTCTGCAGATCAAGTCCTGCATCAGCGTAGGCTCCAGAAAAGATCAGGAGGGGCTGAAATCCATCAAACGTCTTGGCTTTGCTTCTAAACATAGCTTTGAAGCAAGGATGTTGGAAGTGAAATGCAACCTCTGGATTCTTTTCCTTGCTCTGATATTTAATATTTGTTCTCCCAGTGAACCTAACTTCTTTTCATCTCCTGCCCATTATATTATCAGAAATGATTGGCCAAATGTAGTTATTCTGGTCACGTGGGTCCTGACATCTAACATTCAACAGTGTTTGGCCATCACTCTTGACTTGCATCAGTGTCTCCCAGAAATGTGGAGTAGGACCACTGAAATACTAACCACGTGCAATCTCTCTCACATGCTGAGGCTGGACATAGCTATTTTTTTTTTTTTTCCAGTGGCAAAATTTATTTCCCCAAGATACTCAGACCCTGAAAGCACCTAACCTCTAGGGGCCTAAGGGAAAGGGACACCAGAGTAAGATTCAGACTTTCTGAGGTTATTTCTTCACTGCAGTATTATCTTGAGTACCCTTTCTCTGGTCCACACAACCCCTCTCTACACCTGAATTCACGAATGCTTCCAGCCTGGGCTACCTTGTCTGTCCAAGGCTAGCGGCTAAACCCACTAGCCAGTGACAGCACTCCACAAGGAGACTAGAGAAAAAGCTTTTGGAGCACTGCTAGTCCCTGAGATCTTTCCCACAGCTTTCCTAGAAAAAAACATAAGACTCCTCCTTCCACACTCATAAAGATTGAGCTGCTACAGGACACAAGTTTTTTGTTTTTCCAGAAACACTGTCACTGCAATGCGGCACAGGGTGAGTGAGAAAGCAGTCACCCAAGTTAGGTTTTGTAGCATGGCTGCTCCCCTTCACCAGAGCTAAGTGGATTTTGCTGATCTAAATGTCTCTGGTGACAACTTGTTCTAAGATGTCCCCTCTGGGGCTTTCGAGGAACAGATACAATCACCTCATCAGTTCAGGTTGGCTGCTTCTATGTCATACAACCAGGTGCAGCCCCTCTTCTGGCTTAGCCACCCCTTTACTCATGAACTTTAGGCATTCCAAAAGGCTTTCTCTCCATCCTCCCCCATGGTTGATAGTCTTCCAATTGAGGTGTAAGTGCTTGTCCTCCTCCCTCACCAGGATGCTCACCCTATATTTCAGGGGCCGCAGGAATGTGTGCTGCAAACACATGCCTCCAGAACAAGCCTAGACAGAATGTGAAGGATTCAAAGGCAGCATTGTGCATTACTTTTCTTTTTCTCCCATTCTCTCACTCCCAAGCTTGTCTGGGACTAGAGCTGCTAGCTAGGTTTTCCAGCCCTCTTTGTCTTTGTAGGAGAGTACACATGTAAAATCTCCAGGTGCTCACAGAGAAGCACTTTAGAGCCTCCAGAAAAAAAGTAGAGCCCCCAGCTTTCATGAAAAGAGCTACACATTGCAAGCTCCAGCTGCATGGACAAAGATTGGCTTGGACTTAGCATGAAGTCACACTAGCTGCACTGCTCACACACTTGGAATCAGCCCCATTTGCACTCCTTCTTTTAATCCCCAGAACCTACAGTTTTGTGCATCCAAAGTTTGTGCCTAGTCCAGTCAGAGAACAGCTTCTGCTTGAAGGAGAGGAGCAAGTCTAATGATATGGAGACAAGTCTCAAACAGGGCTGTGAGACCCTCATCCTGCCTCCAGTACTCATTCCTCAGGGTCTAGCAAAAGGCTGGGCAAACCCTGCCCAGGAAGAGATGGCAAGCCCCTTCCCACAGCTGGGGCATCTGATGTGTTTGGAAGCCAGTGCTTCAGGAGCAGAGCTTTCTTGGTGTACTTGTGGGATCTCACTGGAAAAGTGGCTGTTGCAAAAGGGGGAGCACAGGCAGAAAAAAACAAATGGTGTGCATAACAGAGCACAGATGACATGCACACACACATGCACAGTCCCTACTAATATCCTGAATTCTTCCTTGGGAAAGGGAACACTTTCTTGTATGCCTTTAGTGTAGGGATTAAATCTGAGGCCAGCCTGGGACATTCAAGGAATAACCAGTCCTGTTTCCCCAGCATCACCAGCAAACTGAGTTCTGTACGTGTGTGTGAGTGCAGATGCTCAGAGACTCTCAGAGCACTTTAGTTACCAAATAGACCCCAAGGATACTTAAATCATTTAGTATGAAGTTCTACTTGTGACTTTCTGCTTTCCTGTCCTCCATTTCTGTACTGAGAGCATCTGTAAAGGGGCTCATCACAGAGTTTTCAGTGTTTTCTGTCAGGACCCGTTTCCAATATAGCCACACTTCTGTCCTAAACTAAACCAAAAAACCTTTGTGTAGATGCATATTCAACCCTCTCTCCTCTGAAAGCCAACTGTACCTTCTCCCACACAGTCCTCCTTTGTACTTACGGCATCTGTATCCTGCTGCAGTGGGACTAATGCTGCAGGGCCTTCCTTCTGCCAGCCAGCCACTGCCTGAGTTTAGCTTTGGCTTTGTGTATCCTCAAAAATAATACTTCCTTCTGCAATTCCTCCAGCTTGTGATAGCCCCACCAAGTCCATTCCACAGCCCTCTTTGGCAAACCGCACCCAGACCTGATAGCCATGTTTAGCACCAGCTAGGATGACTCTCCCTTTTATCCCAGCCCTGGTGACTGGAGGAATGGGCACACAAGGCCCCCGTCCCACTCAGGGCACGCTGCCCGCGTGTGCATGTGCAGACACCCCCACTCACTCTGCTCTCTCGTCTCCTTTCCCCTGCCCCTCTGGAGGGGAGGCTGGGAGAAGTGCCCAAGGTGAAGTCCCACTTCTCCTTTCACTCCCTACTGAGTGTTGCTGTGTATGCATGTGTGTGTGCACATACAGGTGTGTGTACATGTACAGGCGTGTGTGTGCACATACAGGCATGTGTGTGTATGTACAGGCGTGTGTGTGCACATACAGGTGTGTGTGTGCATGTACAGCTGTGTGTGTGTGCACGTACAGGCGTGTGTGTGTGCACATACACAGGTGTGTGTGTGTGCACATACAGGCGTGTGTGTGTGCACGTACATGTGTGTGTGTGTGCATGTACAGGCGTGTGTGTGCAGACTGGCAGGCTTGGGGAAAAGAAGTCTAATGGGGAAGCTTGGGCATCTCTGCTCTAATCTCACCCCTGACCCTTTCTTCCTGGAAAGCTCTTACCCCTCAATCTCCCTCCCTTCAGGGGTGACTCAAAAGCCCTTGGGAAAGGAAAACCACTACTGCTTACATGTCCTCATGTACCCCTGCCATTCACCTTCTCCAGAGGTGGGTTTTGCTGCTGCTGAAAATTCCCAGTCCCTGTCCACCACATGTGTACCCTCTGTCCACATTCTCCCTCCTGCTGTAGCCACAGCCAGTAAGCCTTGCCATGAAGCTGCGCATCTGAGACCAAGGAGAGCTGGGGGAGAGGGTGGTGCAGAAGGGGAGTATTTTTTTTTCTCTTTTTTTCATTTTGTGTCACTCATCCCAACGTACTAAGCTGAGATGAAAGACAAAATGAGTGCTATCTCTGCAGGAGCACGGATGGGGTGGGGGGGGTGCCTGCCTCAATGGTGGCCAAAGCTTGGCCTCCACACATTGGCCTGCATCCCTGTTCTTGCTGCTGAGAATTTTGGCCTGGCCACCTGAAACCGAGAGGCTGAGGCTGGATTTGGGGAAAGCCCCTGGCCCACCTGACCAGGCTCTGGAGAGCTCTGATATGGCTTAGGGGACAGGCTGAGCTCCACCTGAAAGGGTGCCGGTGTAGCAGGGGCAGAAGACACCATTTCTGTTCTCCACACTGGCTCATCCAACATGGTGGCTGAGCGGGGCATAAGCACAGTGGGTGCCAGGCTGCTTGAGGCTGGCATGGGAGCTGGAGTGGAGAAGCGACGAATCTCCTGGGTCTTGGCAGTTTTCACAGGAACCTGCTTGGCTGCCATGAAGGAGGAGCTAGCCTGAGACGCTGGCTGACTAGGAGACTCCCGATTGCTGGGGCCTGGGGGATCCCCAAAACAGAACATGGCTGACTTTAATTGATAGGGCTGGTGCCGCATTAAATCAATGACCTTGATCCCTGATTTCTGGCCAGGTGCCTTTTTCACTTTGCTCTCTGCTTTGCTAGCTTGAGATTTGCTGGCTGCCAGGGGATAGAAAGGGGAATGCATTGGGTTGTAAGCTATTGGAGGGGGAGCCCGGATGTTGGGTGAATATTTCCAGGATGAGGGTAGAGAAGGGGAAGGAGAGGGGGTCCTGGGCTTAGACTCTGGCTTTGGTGTTGTCTCCACCACAAATTTGTCCATGCGGCTCTGGCGCTTGGCAAAGAGCTCTGCCCCCTTGCCTTTAAGCTGAGGCATGTCCTGTGCCCCATTTACCAGCCCAGCATCTTGCTGCTGAGGCTTAGGAGCTACTGGAGGTGGGGTCTTGAACTTGCGGCCAGAGGACTGCATGAAGTTGCAGGCCTCAGCACCTAGGCTGAGGAAGTCCTCCTCAGGTCCAGACTCGAAGCCTGCACCAGGGTGATCACCTTTCGGCTTCTCATCCAGATTCTGTACCAGAGACAGGAGCTCAGGGTTGGGTGAATTCTTCTTCTTCTCCTCAATCTTACTGAACATGGGTTTCTTGTTGCCCCGTCGGCGAGCCTCCTGCAGGATGCCTGTGCGGGGAGCCGGCACAGCAATCCTCTGCTCCCTTGAGGTTAAGGGCTCAGAAGGAGGTCGTGGCATTGCTGGTGAGACAGCAGGAGAAGGCTGCTTTGGCATGAGGGAACTGCTTATCACATGCTGTGATGGTGCTGGACTAATATACAAAGAAGAAGAGGCTGTTCCAGGGACTCGTGGCTGGGATGCTGCAGAGGCCACCTCCCCTCCTGGCTTTGAGGGAGCTGACAGAAAGATTGAGGTGGTGGATGTTCGGGCAGTGTTGGCAGAAGGCTTAGTCTCTGGAGCACATTCTCCCCCTTTTGGCTGTGACTCCAGTGGTGGTGTTGGTCTTGCTGGTGCAGGAATATACAGAGATGTGGAAGAGCTGACTGGACCATGGTGTGTTGGCACTGGTGCATTGGCAGATGTTCCTGGAGCCAGAGGTGAGAATGGGGGAACCACTGTGCTTTGCCCACCTGGACTTTCACTAGGTTTTTTGGGTGCAGATGGCCTGAAGATGACAGAGGATGTTGCTGGACGTTGTCCAGAAAAGCCAGGAGTAAAGGGCCGTGCAGACCTGTTGAACATGCTTGTTGAGTTTGCAGAAAAGGGGTCAGGGGTGCTTGGGGGAGGTGGGAAGAACGTTGGGCTAGGGGGAGCCAGGAGCTGAGTGGGGAGGGTGGCTGGCTGCTTGCTGGGCACTTGCACACCTTCCAGGTGGATGCTGAGGGGCACACTGTCTGTCTTCTGTGGCACAGGCATATCTCCGTTCACTGTGTCCTGCTGCGGCTGGGCAGCTGGGGCAAGCTGAGGGCTCTTCTGTGCCAGGACTTTCTCAACTGTGTACTTGCCAGCCCGTTCCCTCTGCTGCTCAAATAATCGTGCTCCTTTGCCTGAGGCCTCACTCAAACCTTTTTGCTTCTCTTCCTTCTGTTCAGAGTCAGACTTGGACTTTTCAATGTCCAAGTAAGTGTTGTCCCAGTCTGAGTGATTAGTTAGGCTTCTGGCATCAGAGAAACCTTCCTCATCAAATTCAGACTCACTAGTTGGAAAAACTCCGTCTTCCTCCTCGTAGGAGCGATCTTCGTCGACACTCCCAAAACTTACCAAGGTATACTTCTTAGCCCTCTGCCTGCGCTTCTTGAACATCAACACCCCCTTAGAGTGGGGGTTGGGTGCATCTGTCAGCAGGGATGCAATGGTTCTGCACTTGGTTTTGGCTTCTTTCACGTTCTTCTCTTGGATGCTCTCGTGGCGGTGGAGCTCTGCAAGAGACAGAAAGAGACAAGCTCAGAGCTTAGCAAAAGGCCAGGTGGGCAAAGATGGACAGTGATATGGCTACGGGTATTCTAGTGCTTGTACCAGGAAACACATTGTCACTCCATGCCCTTCTTTCCTACCTTTGCTGACAGTGTCTTTAGGAACTGCTGACAGAAACCCAGGTGCCATTTTCTCTTCCCCTGCACACATAATAGAAGTCCATGCAGCTGTGGCAAGGGAAGTCCCCCACTCTGATGGCCAGTCTTTGTTTCCAGGTCAGACACAAGATTTCCTGATTCTGCAGCATGTGGCCAAGAGTCCCAGGCTGTATCTTACAGGTGCCCTTGCTCCTGGGAATTTTTACCATTTACTTACCACCCAGAAGGTGGAGCCCTGCTTTTTGTAGAGCTTCTTCCTGCCGTATGGAGGATTCCCAGGAGCAAGAAACCCCTCTGGCCCTGGGAGTCTGGGAAGAAGCCACTGCTACTGTTAGCACCCAGGCATGTGTGCAATGAGAGAGATGCTTTGCAGGCACAGCCAGGCTTCTCCTGCTCTGGGCCCTGAAGTGCCAGCTACAGAGTCAGAGTGTCTTGCAGCAGCATTCTGTGTAGAGCTGTTCGTTGGTCTCTGCAGCAGCCCTGCAACAGCAGGAGGCATGTTTTCACTCTTGCTGTAGGCCCATGCCTGCACCTCATGCCCAGCAAGCAAGAAGAGCTTTTACTCTTGAGAAAGAATCCCAGATCCCCACAATTGGTCAGCCAGGCCAGAAGGAATCTACTTGGAAAAGCCAGCACCTGCTGGGACACCGGCATGAAAGTGTGGGATAATAATTTTCCACCTGTTCTGCCAGCCCAGTGGTCAGTAAATCCCCAGGGAGGAATGATGTGTCTCTGTCTTGCAAGCAGAGAAAGCAGGGGACAAACAAGATTCAATAGTAAAACCAAACTTACTTCCCCAAGGGAAGTATGGACTTGAATCAGTGTTCAAGTGACAGAAATCAGTGTGAATCCTGCATAGAAAAAACCCCACATACCTAAACCATAGACTAATTTCTGATTTCTTTCATTTCATCCTTTTCCTTACTCCCATTGTCTTTTTCACAGTATGATGGTAAAGGTGAAACATCCATCCACTGCCTGCGTCTAATAATTTGTAAAAAAATGTGTAGCCCCTCATCCAGCCCTGACATTCTCAAGAAAGAGGCACAAAATTATGCCCTGTGGAAGGGAGGAGAGGAAAGGAGAGGAGAGGAGAGGAAAGGAGAGGAGAGGAGAGGAGAGGAGAGGAGAGGAGAGGAGAG